>PVKN010018333.1:0-16950 GCA_004027915.1 Capromys pilorides
CTCCTGGCTAAGATTTAGTTAGGGAAATTGGGAAGGGGGTGGGGTGGAAGAAAGTTAAAAAAAAAAAAAAAAAAAAAATCGAGAAGGCTGAGCCTGAGGGGCGAGTGTGTCAATCAGAGGGTTTTGTGCCTGGGGGCTCCTAGCGGTTCGAAGCAGAGGTGTCCCAGGGCAGCTCCACAATGAATATGAATAGGAATCCTTGCTAACTGGGACAGCAAAGCGCACCGCCCCAATGATGGCACGTCATCCTAACCAGCTCAGGGTAGATAGGAGGGCTCCTTTTGTCTCTTTTCTCCTCCGCAGCTCTATAAAAGCCCCTCTTTTTCAGCTTGAGGTTAGTTCAAGCACACACCAAGTAGCTGTCCAGGAAGCAGCCTAACAGAAGAGGGGGAGTGGGAGGGAGAGGCGGAGCAGGGCAGTGTCGCACTGGGCTTTACTCAAGTCTGGCAACTGGGACAGGGTTGCTGGGCAGTGAGGACTTTTTTTTTTTTTTTTTTTTTTTTTTTTAACTCAAGATTCTCTTTAATTTCCCGCCTAAAGCCTCCCCCACGGTAGGGCCGCATCCTCTGTAATAAAATGAATTCTGATTCGAGCTCTGTCTCCAGCAGAGCCTCGTCTCCGGACATGGATGAGATGTACCTAAGGGACCACCACCGCCACCACCACCACCACCACCAAGAGAGCCGGCTCAACTCCGTCTCATCCACGCAGGGCGACCTGGTGCAGAAGATGCCTGGGGAAAGCCTCTCGAGGGCCGGCGCCAAAGCCGCGGGTGAGAGCAGCAAGTATAAAATCAAGAAGCAGCTGTCGGAGCAGGACCTACAGCAGCTGCGGCTGAAGATCAACGGACGCGAGCGCAAGCGCATGCATGACCTGAACCTCGCCATGGACGGGCTGCGCGAGGTCATGCCGTACGCGCACGGGCCCTCGGTGCGCAAGCTCTCCAAGATCGCCACTCTCCTGCTGGCTAGAAACTACATCCTCATGCTCACCAGCTCCCTGGAGGAGATGAAGAGGTTGGTTGGCGAAATCTACGGGGGCCACCACTCGGCCTTCCATTGTGGGCCCGTAGGACACTCGGCGGGACACCCAGCCCACGCGGCCAACGCGGTGCATCCGGTGCACCCCATCCTGGGCGGTGCGCTGTCCTCCGGCAACGCCTCGTCCCCGCTGTCCGCCGCCTCGCTGCCGGCCATAGGCACCATTCGGCCTCCCCACTCGCTGCTCAAGGCGCCCTCCACGCCATCCGCGCTGCAGCTCGGTGGCGGCTTCCAGCACTGGGCGGGCCTGCCCTGCCCGTGCGCCATCTGCCAGATGCCACCACCGCCGCACCTGTCCGCCCTGTCCACCGCCAACATGGCCCGGCTCTCGGCCGAGTCCAAGGACTTGCTCAAGTGAGCAGCCGCCCGCGTCGGGTGCGGAGGACGAGGGCAGAGCGGAGGGAGGGAGGGGCCTTCGGGCCGGCCCGGTGGCGGGAGGCTGAGCTCTGGGTCTTTGCGAACCGGGTCGGCGACCTTCCGCCGCTGAGAGATCTCAGCTCCTCCTGCACCGCCGGATGGGGAGAAAGGACCAAAACCAAACCGCAATTTCTCGGTAGTAGCGAAGGGGACCCGGACCAGACGTCGTGTTTTGCATGCATGCTGCTTTTCCCCACGCCGCACCAGTATTTCTCACTGCCCTGTGCTCTTATCAGAAATCGTAGTTGTTGTATAAAGATGGGATCGGTGTAGTTGAAAACTTGGGAAGGAACTTTCTGAGTTGGCTTTCTCTGGCTCTGTGCTCTCACCTGGGAAAAAGGTGGCCATCCTTTTGTGCAAAGCAAATGTAAATATTTACTTGAGATGGATGCAGTTATGATTGTCTCTGTCCTTGCCATAGTTTTCCTAGAGGAGAGAGAGAGAGAGAGAGAGAGAGAGAGAGAGAGAGAGAGAGAGAGAGAGAGAGAGAGAGAGAAATTAGGAAGATGAATCTCAAAAGTCAAGTTTTGAATCTTAACTCCGTTCCAGGGCATGACCACCTCCTCTGGGTTTTCCTTTCCACACAGTGTAGATCAAAAGAATGCATGCAGGCTCTAAATGAATCTTGTCTAACCATGTTGTGCAGGCCGCGGTGCCATTTTCCTTGTAACAAGGATCTACTAGTGAATTCTCCGAAGTACTCCATGTATCTGTCTGTGGTTGTATGAAATGAACAGGGGACAGAGTGCAAAGACCCACACTCACACTTGCTTCTTCCCCTACCCCACACCCTGCAAACTTCACTCCACACCTTCCTGGCTGTTCTGGGAGCTTCAATTGCAAAAGCTTGGCCTCCACCCGGTACCTTGCCCCATCCCCCTTGCTCAGCTATTCTGCATGTGGGGTTGCTGGCTCTCTCTGTTATCAGCTTTGAAAACGCACTGTGGTTTGGGGTGGGCTGTTTTTATTTTCCTGAACATGTGCTTGAAATATTTTGTTAGGGCCTCAAAGACAATACCCGTCTTTATTTTTTATATATTCTTGATAACTGATATATTTATTAATAACCAGTGTTTCTGGATGATATTTCAAATAAAAAAGAAACAATAAATCCTGGTTTTTGCCTTTGCCTTAAAATCTTAGATGTGGAGATCATGGTGTAGGAAATCTGTGGACCCTATTGTGAGGAATCTGGGTGTGAGTCAGAGATTTGGATAGCGGAGGAGGATATAGAGATTCTTCTCAAATAAAGAGGATGGATAAATTGGCATTCATTATTACAACTGGACGTTCTTCAGCCTCCTTATTTCTCTGTAGTAATCTGACCCTCATAAACTCTGCAGTTGAGATTTAAAAAGTAATCTGGAATCAGAAAGTGGCAGAAAGAGACAGGCAGAGTGATGGCTGCCCTGGCACCGCAGGCAACCAACAAGAAGGAAGCAGTGAGTTCATCTATTTCACCCCTAAATCGACCTGGCGGGTCTTTCCCTCCCTGCTAAAATCTAGTATGCACTGAAGAAGTCAACAAAGAGAGAGTTGTAGGCAATAATCAGGCACCCACACTGCTGCCTGCCTGCCCCTGGCAGCTGCCTGCAGAGAATCAGAAGCCTCTCTGCTTTGTAAGGTGAGCTCCAGGGAGGCAAGCGACTGCCCAAGTCTCAGCAGCCTGAAGATTTATAGCTAGAACGCTCTTTTCTTCTCCCCTTAGAAGATTGCTGCTCAGATTAGCCAAATACATGAGGCATCTTCTGTCTAAATGAGGCTCAAACAGGGGTCACTTTAATCAATTACTTTTCTCTCCTCGCACTCGTCCCCCATCCCAGAAACACTTCAAAATAGTTTCTGTTCACAAGAGTAACCTAGCAGAAATTTTGCTGATTTGTATTAAAAGGACAGGAACTCTAACAGCACACATGGCTCTGTCCTCTGAAGGAAAATAGTGCCAGGATGGAAATACACTGCCCCAGAATCTGCCCCTGAGTTCATCCACCCCTGAGTATCATCTCACATTGGTTGAGACCTGTATCTTTCCAGGATCCAGCTAAGAGGATATATTTAGGGAAAGTTTTGCCCTGTTTTTCCGAATCCTCTTGCCAGCACTATCCTGATCTTCTTTGGGGGACGAGGGACTTCTGTGGGCCCCCTTCTGTCTGACTCACTCTCCTCCACACTTTTTTACTCTCCCACTCTCACAGAGGCCTTCAGCCAGGGAGGAAGACCAAAGTGAGGCTCTGTGGTGCAGGGTGCTGGTTTGGGGCAGACAAATGGGGGAATAATCATCTGTTTCCCAAGTGTGATTCATTTCACTGAGTGGGGAAAGAGCCTGTTGAGGATTTATTTGAAACCAACACAAGGCAACCTTCCAGCCTTGCCCAGAGTTTATTATTCAGAATGGGGAGGGGAGAGAAAGTTTCATCAATCAGGAAAACGACTTTCTCTTCAATTGTTTGCTTCTTTTAAGTCCTCTTTCCAATGGCCTGGTCCTTACGACTGGCCCAGGGGTGGGCTGCTGGGCTGAGCCCGGGGCCACACTCCACACTAAGGAACTGCTGGAATTCTGGGAGTGGGCTCCAGGAGTCAGTTTAAATACCTGGAACTCCCACCGTCACAGGGGCCTGAGCTGAAAGGAACTAAAAGCCCAGATTGCTTTCTTGCAAGCCACCAAATGAAACTGAAAAGGTCACTGCTGGCAACGTTGGGGGCTGAGTCCCACAAATCCCAACACTCTTCTCCATTACGGAAGTTCTTTTTGCCTGAAGTTTAGGAGAGAAAAGTTATTTAGAAGCAGGGCAGAAATCAAGAGGAGATTTGAGAACAGATCTTTTGGGGACTCTGGATTTATTGGGAAGGAAAGAATCAATCCTGCCTCTTGGGGAGAGTCTTTGTGGTGGACAGCAGAGGGAGGCCCATGGGGAGGTGGGCTTGTAGGAAGACCCTGACTTTCCTTGCCTTCCTGGTTAAGTTCTCAAATTAGCAATGCCAGAAGCAAGACTAATTGGCCAGAAGGGGTAAAAATTGTTCTTGGCCAATGTTTGTTTATTTTAAATTGACTACTATCTGCAAGGTTCTCATTTGAAGTAGTGTCAAATTCAGTCTACAAAGGGGAAGAGGATCCCTTCACCCCAGAGTAAAGGATGCTTTACGCTTAGAAGGACAACGAGGGCCTCCTGAATGGAGAAGCCCACGCTAGAGAAACATTTCTCCATGCACTCCTGCACCGGTGACTGGACTGTGAGGGCAAAGAGAGTCGCTCGTGGGAAGGGAAAGTGGGGCCAGAGTTCGCTGTGCCCATCACATCTTTGCTCCTAGAGTTGCCCTCCTGTCGCTCCATGTTTTGGGGCCTTGGGCCTATGTACCCCCAAAAGGACTGGGTGAGATGGCTTGAGCTGACAAAGCCAAAGAGTTGTTTCCCAGCTCCCATAGCTGGAAGCCTCTTCTCTCTTGGGCTTTTTTTTTTTTTTTAATGAAGCTGCTGGGTTGAGCAAAGTTTTGTTGCTTGTATTGATGCCCAGGGAGAAAATGCAAAAAGCCCCTTCTTCTAGGAGAGCCCTGGCACCCGATGTGCTAGGCTCAGGCCTGGACCTGTAACCTTGCTGGATATCAGGCTCTCCTGTCCTCCTGTCCTCCCGCGTCCTCAGCTACTGGCAGCCTCCAGCCTAGCCCCTGGGGGACCTAGCCCTCGTCAAAGGCACCTTCTCCAGGGCCCAGCGCCTCCAGGCCCGAGGGACCTCACTCCCGCAGCCCAGTGGGGCCAGACCTAGTCAGGAGGCACTAGGAGCGTTGACACAAAGTCTTTGGGAATTTCCTTGCGGAGAGCTACCCCAAGGCGCGGCATCTGGTGCTGGAAGACAAACTAACTCCACCGCCCTTGGGAGAACATTGGTCTCTGCAGTCTGAGCCCTGGTACTCGATGCTCTTGTCCATGTTCGCAGAGGACCCAACCCCGCGGTCTCCTTTAGGCCTAGTGTGCACTTTCTGTAAAATTTTCCCCGGGACCTAGCAGCTGCTGGGAGCCGAGCAAAGCAGCCGAGAGCAGGCGCGACCTGCGCTCCAGGCCCCGGCCCCTTTTCCCAGCCGCCCGTGCCCTGAGGCGGGACAGGAATCGCGGGCTGAGCCTCTGTGTCGCCGCCCTCCTCGCTGCTCCGCAAAACCTTGGGAGAGAAGGAAGAGGACGGTGAGGGAAGGCGGCCCGGGCGCGGGCCGGGGGCGAGCTCAGCCCGCCTAGATGCGCCAAAAGCCGCGAGCCTGGGCGCTGGAAAAGGCGAGGAGGGCGGAAAAGGCGGAGGACCGCAAGGTTCTGCGGCCCCGACCGGGCCCGCACGCCGCGGTCTGTGAGCTTCGCTACCGAAGTCAGGCCAGAAATGACTCGGCCCGGTCCTGGAACCTGGTGGAGGACCAGGCCGCCCAGCTCCGTGTACCGGACTGGACCGGACTGGATCGGACCGGACCAGCCTCCACCACCTACCGATTCCCCGCCGCCTGTGCCTCCGCCCAAGCTCAGACTGGAGCGCCAGCGGCCCGCCAGGGTCAAGGCTGGGGCGCGGAGGGCACGGTGGGCAGGTCTGGAGGGGTCACGTCCTTGTGGGGACCTGGCATCGGGCGAAAGGTGAATGGTTGGGGTTCTCGCTGCGGTGGAGGGCAGGGTCGGGAGAGGCGGGTGTCCAGCGTCTGGGAGTTTTAGGGTCTGTTCGCTTCGACTGCCACAGGAGCAGGGGGCTGAAAACACCCATCCCCTCGCTGAGGCCCGGAAAACAGGTTGGCGTGGGGATCGGATCGGGGTCCTTTCCCTGCAGCCCTGCGGCGCCCCAACTTGCTTCTGCCAAAGCCGGACCCCAGATTTATAGGAGAAGTAGAATTGGAACGGGCTCATTCCTGGGGACTCCTTTCTGCTCCTGATCTGCCGGGCTTCTCCGCTCCTCGCTTGTGCTTCAGGAGAGGACGAAGAAGTTCCTAACACCTCTGAGACCCACGCATCAGCCTAGAAGGCTGCAGCGCAGCGCAGCTGGGGCCGTGGGGCGTTCGCGTCCTCCCTGGGCTTCTGCGAGGGACACGTGGGGGGAGGGACTGTAAAACAGCAAAAGTCAGGCATCCAAATGCACAAAAAAATAAGCCTGCCTCTAGTGACCTGGGAGCCCGCAGCAAGACTCAGGCTCTCTTGACGGTGGTTTAAAACTCCACCAGAACACAAAATGCAAACTTCAAGCGCGACCTTTATGGCTTTTTCAGATGGTAGAAAACATACTGGCCATTCCTTCTACTAGACAGAGAGGACAGGAGCAGATGCCTTGATTAATACGGAAATAAACAGAAGCAATAGTGGCTGTACTTATTTTCATGGCAGTTGTTTAGAGATTTATTGACAGGGAGATAAACTTCAGTCCCGGGCATCTCCGGAATTCATGTCCCCATTAATCATCACCAAATAGGCAAATCGTTTTTAACTGTTTTTTTTTTTTTTTCTTTTTAAAGAAAAATAAAAGGAGGGAAAAGATTGGAGGAAATTTTTAATTTAGTGGGGTGAGTGTCTTTACCATCCTTTTCTCCCGAGTTCCCTGAGCTACTGAAACTTGTCTCTAGACCCCGGAGTTCACCAAGGCTGTGTTCTAAACAGAAAACAATCCTATAATATCCTTCAAGAACAAAGGTTTTCAAAGCAGTGACCTGCACGGTATCCCCCTCAATAAAGACGAAGTGACTTAATGGTCTGTTAATTACTCCAGCTCTGCGGGGACAGGGAGGCTTCCGAAAGGACGGCTGCACACACGCTCTGTGGATTGAGGCTGTGGTCTGTCCCCAAATGTACAGCTGGGGCTGAGCCATTGAAAGCCCAGACAAAACAAAATCCCTGACAAATAATTCCACCTAGAACTCAAAAGTTTCAGCCTACAAAGGCTGGATCTTGGCTGGATCTCACTGGAGAGGGACAGAGCTCCTCCTTTGGAGTTTCCAGTAATCTTTAAAGCTTAAGGTTTTTTGAGGAACGTTAAAAGAGAACTTGTTTGATTTCTCTGTTCCCTTACCCCTCTGTGTCAAATTTCCTTCTCTTTCATTTGAGACTTCAATTGTTATTCTTTACTCCAATCTTGTTTTGTACCAATTATACTTTGTCTCATCATTTAATATATTTTCAGTTTGGACATTTTTCTCTGTCGTTTATCAGTGGCTTAAATCTAAGCAGTTAGATTTTGAATGTCACGGTAGAGAAAGAAAAAAAAGTAGAGGATCAAAATCGGAGGCAGGTTTGGGTTTCTGTTTCTGTGTGTTTTCATATTTGGTGGGTAGTAAGCATATGATGCAATTAAATATATTTCTAAATTTAGATATTTTTAAAAGTCACATTGGAGCCCAAGCAAAACTAAGCAATCGACTAGTGACATCAGAGACTATCAGTTGGAAAAAGTCAATTTTTAAAAATACTCCTTTAAGGAAAACAACAGGCACCAGTAAATACATTGTACAGTAACAGAAAGCACTGATTTCAATTTAATGTACATTTGGCCATTGGGACCTATTTATATAAAACATTACAAAATGTTGAAATTCAATATCTATAGATTTGGGTATTATGCAAGTGATCAATCTGATCATATCACTTCTGAGGAGTGATCCTAAGTGATTGTGTGTTGATTAAAGCTGGCCTTGAGGATGTACTAAAGGAGGTTACCTCAACAGCAGGCAAACTGTATTGTAGTTGTGTTTCTTATGAAATGGTATCAGACACACTTTTCTCTCATTGGGAAAGCATAAAAATCTAGTAGTGGAAGGGGAGACTCAAATGCAGCATGCTGACTCCCTCAGTGGTAGGCTTGGTTTCTGGCTCTGTGTACTGATAGCTGCTCAATTCAACCATTGGAGAAGTGGGATCCATGCAGAGGGAGGGAACTTATGGCCTCTGTAACCCAGCTAGTATTGTCCCTTTCTATGGCAAAAGCCATCATTGCGTGCCTAGGAAATGATGTGTCCAAGATCCTGAATTTATCACAGTGCTAGAGACAAACAAGTTATTAGAAGACATTCCTCATTTGCTAAGTAGTCTGTGGAGAAACATAAACAGAGGAATCCATTTGTTTCCTATTACTAAATGATATTATTAATAAATTAGACCCCAAGATTGACTAATGTTCAATTTGGAAATTCTATTGACTAGACCCACAGAGGTGGGTTAATAGAAGTTTGGGAGTTGTTCCGTTTTTGATTTTTAATTAGCGCCCTTAGATACTTGGTTCTTGGGAGGTTTCTTAATCTACGGAGTGTTTGCTAGGCTCTTAAATGGGACCTTTGATCTTTTCATGGCCAGAGAGTGTTGTTCACTTGTGGTGAGTAACTTTCCTCGTTATAGATACTTATCTTACAATCATGGACTCAACCTCTACAGATTTTTTTTTTCCTTTTCCCCTTCTTTGGAAATTATATGTGGCGTTTGCTCATCTAAATCTGCTCTAGGGCTGTGGTGGCCCACAGGGCTCTTCTAGAATTTGCTAGCACTGGAATTGGGCTCAGTGAAGCAGTCCATGTCTCTGCATGCTAGAGGCTTGAAGGCAGACTTCAGAAGTGGGAGACGGGGAGGAAGAAATTACAGAGCAAGTTTGAAATGGTTTTATTATGTGGAGCAAGTTGGACAAGAAACATGGCGCCCACTTTAAAATGCAAAGCATCTCTGCTGGAAGTATGACATCAAGCTTTACTCTTCTTAGATTGTTTTTACCTATGGAGGCTTTCTTTTGGTCCTTTAGATGATACTTAGAGGGAAAAAACATGTCTGCCTGCTTCTGGGACATGAAAGACCGACGGGTAAATTCTCCTCCTCCTCCTCCTCCTTCCATTTTCCTGTCTCTGCTCCTCTCTCCTGCACCTCCATGGTCTTGCCATCTTTCTGGCTGTCTTCTCCATCTCTGTTTCCAGTCTGCATTTATTCTCCATTCCCAGTGATCACCTGACTCTTTGTCCACTCCCAAGTTGCCTTGTTGCTTCCAGGGGGCACGGACTCACTGTCCTCCAGCCTGCTGCATCCTCAGAGCTATAGTCTGCCTGCTGTTCCAGCCAATTTGAGTCTCTAGGAAGTCTGCTACCCTCTTTTAATATCTTTACTCCTGGCCTATTATTTATAGAAAATGATGGGCAACACAGAAGTAGGTTCCAGAACCACAGTGCTCACAGTATAGCTTTCCAGTGCAGTGGAGATGGTGAGCGTGCTTCCCTAGGTGACAGACAGGGGCATGATGACCAAAGGTGTTCATGTGTTACCAGCTTACATCAATTGGAGGAAAATATTTATATGAATAATTATGGCAGAGACATAGTTTTCAATAAGTATCAGAGCTTTCACCAGTTTGCCTCTATTAACCCATTTAATTCTCATTGTAAGCCTATGAAGCTGGCATATTCTTATTATTTCCATTTTATAGATGAGTATATTGAGGCACAGAAAGTAGCTTTCTCAGGGTTGCACAGCTGGTAGGAGCTCCATGAATGATCATCAGATGTGCTCCCTGGAACAGGTGCATCAACACCACCTGGCAACTTGTTAGAACTATAAATTGCAGGATGTTTGCCTTATTTGCAAGTTCAGACAATAGACTGTCCGTTCCATTGATGCCAGCAGAAGATGGCACGCATCTGGGCTTTATTTTTCATAGCACAGAAAGTGTCATGGACTTCTGGTTCATGCTGGTTCTCCCTGACCCTTCAGGCTTAATTCCCATGGGAATGCAGAGACGGGGTTTTCACAGGTAGCAAATGGAGTTAGGTCACAGGGGTGCTGGACTCAGAAACCCTCACTCTGCTATAATGGGATTCCAGCAATCAGCCCGTCTCATATTTTAGAGTGAGGTATTATCTTTATTATCCTGGGAGGTAAAGAAAACTGCCTGAGAGAAAAATGGGGCAGTCTGTACCAACAGCCCCAAGTGGCTGGTGCAGAGCAAGTCTTGTCTGTTTTTCTGGTCACAAGATGTGTCATCATGCAAAAAACCTGTGGAAGACTGTCTCCCAAAAAAGCCTGAAACAGGTGGTCTCACTGTCATCAGGGTCTTGGATGAAGTCACTGTCTAACTCTATTCTCCGGTCCCACAACATGCTTCAGATGTGTTTCATACGTTCTTGAGTAGGTGAGGAGTACAGAGATCCTCATAAAATAAGCAGCATTGTGTTGTGTACCTATGTTTAGCTTCTTTTACCTATTTTTATTGCGTATGAGTTGTGTTATGTAGAATCCATGTATTGGAGAATACTCCACACAGTGTTACACTTTATGATCCTTCTACTTTGCCATTAGTTAATCTCGTTCTTAACTTTTAGCTTGTCCAGAATGTGTGATGCTGTGTGTCCTTCACAGATCATTGACCACTTTCCTGGTGACAGAACTCCCTTTCCCCTTAGCAATCCAGTACAGCATGTGCTTTTTTCCTCTCTTGGGTGTGAATATTTCTCTATATTATACAGCCATGATCTTTCACTGTTTTTTCTATTTGTTTTTCTGGAACTCCTTGTAAAGCTTATGCTGTAGTCAGAACATATTCATCAATCTTCCTGTGCAGGAAATGCAACTCCCAATGTAGCGGTGCTGAGGGGCAGGCCCTCAAAAAGGTGAGCAGGGTGGGTGAGGACTCCTTAGAGAAGCGTGAGGCTTCCTCTCTGCTTTTGCACACACCCCCCACCCTTGCCATGTGGTGTGTTTCATCACTTATAACACATTAAGAAGGCCCCTGTGGAATGTGGTCCCTCAGATTTGAACTTACTGGTCTTGAACCTGTGAGTCAGAAAGTCCTGCTCAGTGTAACACTCCTAGTCAGTCATGCTCCATTAGGGCATGCCAAAAAGAACTAGGGCTGTTTAACTGCTAAGGTTATAAATATGCCAGTTGAGTTGTCCCAGTCTAAAACCTGTCAATTTTATGTTATGAGTGTGATTTTCTGTGCATACACTCTACCAGTTTTCCTGCCATTGCCTCTGCACAGGCCTGTTGAGTGCTGGTATTTCATGGATCTCTTTTGGGATGCTTTGCTCTGTGCTGCTGGCCTACTACTTGTTGGTCTAGTGGCTCCTGGGCCAATACAGCTATATTACTTGATATTCTCTCCTGCTGTCTGGTGAAAGAAGTCTAAGAAGGCTACATTTTTACCTGTTTTGGGCAGATGAGATTGTTGTCAAGTTCAAAACATTCTAAGCTACCTGCAAAAATAATTATTAAAATTGTGGTGGTAAGCTGCGGGCAGTGGTGCACGTCGGTAACCCCACTGTCTGGGGAGGTTGAGGCAAAAACACTTGGCAAGTTTGAGTCCTGCCTAAGCAACTTAGCGAGACTCTCTTTAATCCCTATCCCTTGAAAAGCAAAAAACAAACAAACAAAAAACTCAACAAGCAAACAAACCTCTTGCAGGGCTAATATTACAAAATTTCAGTCCTCATGTCCCTTAAATACAGGATGCTGAGAAAGGCAATACATGGATGTGCAGGCCTCTTGGAGTTGCTATAATATTTTGGGGGGATGGCATTAGGCATCAAACATAGAACATGCTAAGCACATGCCACCATTGAGCTATTTCTGCAACCTTTTTAGATTTTATTTCAAGACAGGATCTCACTGACTCACTTAGGCTGGCCTCAAACTCGCAGTCCTCCCACTTCAGACATCCAGCCAGCTGGGATTACAGGCACCACTACACCTGACATTGCTGGAATATTCTTATCTTTTCCCTTTTTGTCAGCCCAAAACTAATAACTACGGGTGGGATTCTCAAGGTCTCTGCCTCCTGTCTTGGAGCAATTTAATGCCTCATTAGTTTGGGCTTAGGAACAAGTTTTCTCCTATCATAAAACCCCAGAGATACACTCATCATTGGATCCTACTCCATTATCTATTCCGCATTTGCACGTGCCTTTCTCACAGTGTCTTATACAGTAGGTAGAAGGAAAATTCCTCGGCAGTGAACTTCCTAATTGTCTTGGAATAATATTATGCAGATGGATTCAAATCTGAATGAGAGACTTTCAGGCATCAGTAGGTTCTTCTGAGCCTCCAGGCCTGCATACACACCATCGCTCATTTTGCCTCCCTGGGAAGGAAGGGACAGGGGCAAGTCCCTCTATCTCTCTTCTGAAACCAGATGAGCTTCTGCTTTCGCTTGCCTGCCTCATGCTGGAATGTGGATAGGGGAGCCCTGTCCCCTGCATGAGCTGTCTGGAACATAACTACACAAAGAACATTTTGTAGATCAGTGAATGAAAATGTTGTAAAATAGAATTAGTCTTTGGATACTAAAGATGACCCATAGTTTCATTTTCAAATATGGGATTTCATGGCCCTAAAATACAAAATCACAGTCTGATTTTTTTTTTTTTAATTTTAGGGAAGGGTCTACAGGATGTTCAGGATCTCACTACTAGGTCAGACTCATAGTGATCCACCTGTTTACATGAATAAATTATTTCTGTTCAAAAAATTGTAAGTAAATTGCAATAAGGGCTATTGTCACACACAGTTCCGGGAATTTTTCGTTTTTTTGGAGTGTTTTGGTTACTGTTTCTTTTGCTATAATAAAATACCCAATATGAAAAGATAAGAGAGGAAAAATTTATTTAGCTCACAGTTTGTAGAGGTTACAGTCTATAGTTACCTGGCTCTAAGGCAGGGTGGCACATGGCACAGGGGTGACAGTTCATGGCTATGAAGGGCAGCAAAAGCAGCAAGACAAGAGCTTAACAATGTATTTCTGCCTCTTATCTGACCCAAACTACCAAGATTAGGGTGAAGCTGAACCAATCAGTGGGCTCCTTTAGTAATCACACACTCTTAATCCTAGCACCACACACTGTAGATGCAAAACAAACAAAAAATCCACCTATGACTTCATGAGGGTTTAGGGGGGCATTTGGACACAAACCGTAACACAGTAGAAAATAACTTTAGATCTTAAGCATACAACAAAAAGGAAACATGAGCCTAATTATCATGACGACTTCTTTTCCATGTGCTGTATTGATAGCAGCTGCCTTATAATGGGTAACATGCATAATTTCAGAGAAGTCTCTCAATAGTTTGGCAAGACAGGCATTATAGTTTAGGTCCAGAACATCCTCCCAAAGTCTCACGTGTTAAAAGTCTCACGTCTCCACTGGATCATCAGGTGCTTATCAATGGGTTGATCCATTAATGAGTTCGCAGCTACCAGTGCTATTAGGAAGTGGGGCCTGGTTGGAAGAGGATGGCTGGTGAGGATGCATGTGCCTCCCTCCCAACTCCCTGCTTCTCTGTCTGCTTTTCTGTCTGGGTTGAGAAGTTTTCTCCTGCCATGCCTTCCACCTTGCCGTCTGTCTTGGAGTAAGCCAATTGTGTAAGCCAAACCTAAATTGCATAATTCTGACTAAATTGTGTCAGATAGTCTGTTGCAGCAACGGCAAGGTGGCTAAGACAGTAGGATTAGTGGCTCCCTTCTTTAGGTGAAGTCAGAGAACCTTGGAAAGGTCACACAGCCAGTAAGTGGCACAGCTGAATTTTCAACCTGTGCTGTCTTGCTTCACCACTGGTGTTCCCAGGAGCCGGTGTATGTCATCATGAGCACCCTTGAGACTTCTTTCCTTTCCTTTTCTTTTTTTCTGTTGCCTCTCACCCACTGTCCTCTGGGTGGCCGTGTCTGTGGATGGGATCCTGCCAGGTGCTACTCCTGTCTCTTCCTCCCCACTAGCACTTGTCGCCTCCATAATGAGTCCCATATTCCTGGGGCCATCGGACCATCAGATGACCTGGTAGTGCTTCTGCTCTTGCCATTCATCCAGTCAGTGGAGTGTGCCCTGTGCTGGGCGCTGCACTGAGTTCTGTGAGTGCCGAGAGAAGCAGGAAGCGGTGGCACCAGCACACAGCCAGGAGCCCGGTGGGGGAGATGTCATGTGGTAAGCGGAATGGTAAGCAGATGAAGAGGCAGGCCAAGAGGACTGGCCTAGAGCATAGCTCAGAATGAGAGGGCAGAGATTTGGAAGATATTTAATTCCCTGGGGAAAGGAGAACTCCTGTGGGTGCCAGGAGCTGAGGGGGAGCAAATCCAGATACGATGGGACAGATTGGCAGGAGCCAAGGGGTGAGGTGCTGCAACCCATTCATTCACCTTTTTCAGCACATATTTCCTAAGTTCCTGCTAGAATGGTAATATTATGCACATGGCACTTGGCTATGTGCCACACCCTATTCTGCTCCCTCTTCTATCTATTATCTCATTACAATACTCCTCTGAGTTAAATACTCTGATTCCTTCAATCTTAATGATAGTACAACCAAGGTCCAGGAGGACTGAGTAACTTTCCTAAAGTCACACAGCTATTAAGTATTAAGGCAAGTATTCAAACTCAGCAGCCAGTCCATGTTCAGTGTCCAAACTTTTAACTATTATCCCAAATTGCTTCTGAGGATAAGGTGTTCAATAAGACAAACAAGACACATCGTTCTCATCCCAGGAAGGAGACAGAAAGCGAAAGGCACACACAACAAATCAGTGGACAACATACTGACGAGAGGTATGAAGAACACCAGAGTGACAACTTGAGTTTGACTTTACCTGGGAATGTTGAAGGAGGCTCCGCTGCAGGGACACGTGAGTTGTGACATGAAGGGTAAGTATGTTAGAGAAATCCAGGCCATGGGAATTAGCACAATGGGTGACATGCATGGAGACAGGATGGTGGTTGGTTTCATCTGTTTCGTTGACCAGGTTGTAGGATATTGTGATTAACATTTAAAATCTGCTGACTTGAAGTGGGGATTTTACTCCCCACCATGTGGGTGGGTCCCCTCCAATCAGGTGAAGGTCTTCATCGCAAAATCTGGAGTTTTCTAGAGCAGGAGAAATTCTGTCTCAAGATCGTATCCCAGAAATCCAGCCACCTGGCCAGCCAGCCCTATAGCTTCCAGAATCATTCCATGAGACAGTTCCTTCAAGTAACTGTCTCTCACTCCCTGCATTTCCTACCTATCTGTTACAGGGATGGTAGGTAAAAAATAACTCATCTTCCGCCCTCAGCACAATAGGACCTTGGTTTATGAATGTTTCCATTCGCAAACAATTCCATTCTCAAACAAAAGTGTGCTGCAAAATTTTGCTTCTCTTCACAAACTCCACGCCAAGTGACAAACACAACCGTGGCCATCTTCCTCATGTAAACATAAATGAAGCCATCTTTCCCCAACTTATAAAACTAAGTCTTATGGAGCAGACGTTTCACTGTGCTCCATTATACACACAAAGAGGAACAGAGAAAGAGATTGAACAACTGATTATAGGACACAAATTTAATCCCAGGGACAGAAATCGTCTTCTTACTCTTTTTTTTTACATCTCCTTTAGTGCAGGATTAGAGCCACAGACCGTAGACAAAAGGAATGCATTGGCTGCTGAAAAAACGGCATCTGGACTCAGGAATCAAGGTTTCACTGTCAAGTCTGCTGCCCTGAGCTGTGTGACCTCAGTTGACACACGAGCTCTTCTGTACCTTCCCTGTGAAATGAGAGGGGTGACATCAGTGTGCTTGGAGAGCTTGCGTTTTCTAATAATTCTTGATTCTTTGAGAGCAAGCCGAGGGCAGTTAAAGGCAGACGGATGGTGACCATCTATTGATAAGAACAGCAAATGTCAGATGCACGGCCCTAAAAAATGGGTTTTGTTAGTTGTGCAACCTGCGAGACATGGCTGGGGTCCTAGACCCTCATCCCAGTCTTTATTTGCTGCTGTCAGCTTTGCCGGGGGCTTGGGTGCTATGCCCAGAGAGCACCTAGGCCAGTGAGCTGCCCACAGCGAGGACACCAGTTCCAGCCCAGGTAACCATCCTGCAGTCTAGGTATCCCCTCCACACGTGAGCTCCAGGATTCCCATGTTCAAGGACACAGGTGTTAGCAGCAGGTTTGCCCATCTGCCTTATTCCCTTGGGACTCACACTTCCAACTTCTGCGCTGGCACTGGTACCAGTGAGTGTAACAGAAGTATTATAACTCAAGTAGCTTCAAACAGCAGACCTGTGTTCTCTTATTTGTTTTTCTGGATGAGTGGGGAGGCGTGAAGTAGGGGTGAGGGGGCATGAATAGGGAGGGGAACACTTTAATCCTCCTTAGCCACGAGCACCAGCATGAGGACAACTGTTCTACCCCCACCTCTCCAGATGGGAAAGGATTAGGATGGGGCTGCTCTTCAGCGCCTCAAACCAACTTAGCTTTCCAGGAAACCCACTTCTCAGGAACACAGCAAAGCAGAGTCGGGAGGGTGTTTCTGCGGGTAGGCTTACAGAAGTTGAAGTATAATGTTAGCATCAGAGCAGTTGTTTTCATTGTTCCTTAAAATAAATACAGGAAGGAGAAATAGTGAGTTATGATTTTTTTTCCAAGGATGAAAACTTACCTTTTCTCTACTTTTGTGTATAGATTCCTTCTTGGTGTTTTACCACTACAAATCAGTTTGAATAAAGAATTGAGTGTATGCTGCTTTATCTACCGAGTATTGTTTTTTCCATCCCC
>PVKN010018334.1:0-16888 GCA_004027915.1 Capromys pilorides
GGGGGTGGGGCGGGGGGTGTAAGGCGTGGCCAGAGGCCAGATTAAACCCGGGTCCTTGCACTTGCCAGACTGGAGTTTAAATCGCTGAGCTGTTTCAGGTCCTAAGACATATTATAATTAACAACACTTTAAAATAATTTGAATCTGAATGCTTTTGGGTAAATAATGCAGAATTGGTCCAGGCTGCTACCACTTCTCATGCCTAGCTCAATTCAAATATTTCTGATACCTCTCAGCCCCTGTAAGTATCTGAGTTTTTAGGTGCTCTGAGAACCAGGGCTCTGCTCTTATAGATGGGTGAGTAATTCTGTGTGTGCATGCGGCCTATCCAGCCCACCCTGGGAGCGGGGCTGGCGTGGCACGTGGTGCCAGGGATCAAACCGCTGTCCCTGCGCTCTTGCCTGAGCTTGCATAAGCAGGCACTTTAGACTACTGAGCTATCTCACTGGCCCCAGGGTGAGTAATTATTTGATCTCTAAAACCATCTGTGGCATAGATAGACTGTCTGAGGTCTTCACATACTGTCCTAATCAATTTAATGAGGCATTAAAGTTTGAGGTACATCTCAGTTTTTAGTCATTAAACACAACTCCTATTTTTGCAAATCATTTTATTAGATGGTAGAGAACTTATGAAAAGATTCATCAAGGAAAGGGCTCCTACCCTTATAGACTCTATCAGATAGAAGATTAAACATAGTTAAAACTCATACATAAGTGAAAAATAGAAATAACTGGTAGAGAAGGAGTGAAATGTAAAAAGCTTTGGAAGTTTACTAGAACATAGGAGACTTTTGGGGGGATGAGGTAGGGGATGAGGTGGGGATATTTGAATTGGCCTTTGAAGCACTGATGGGATTTGGGGATCTGGGCTGGATGCTGTTCCAGGAAGCAGTGCAGAAGATGAAGAAGCAAGGCCTCAGAGGTGTAAATGCACGTGTGAGGTGAGGGACCAGCGACTAACGTGGCTGGAAACTTAGATGGAAATGATAATGTCGCAGGCTTGATGCCAGGTGGAGCTGCCCGATGGGAAGATAATGATGGTCTAAAATCCCTAAGTTATGATATCATGTCTAGTAAGTGTTTGCACAAGATTAAATCTGAGGGTTTTGTTTTGTTTTTAATACAGAACTGAGCATAGAAATGGAAATGAAGAGCAGACACTCACCTGGGGGTCACTGTACTCATCTAGATGTTTGATAACAAAGTTTTGATCTAGTGTTAGAAAAGGGAAGCGAGAGAGAGCAAGGAGAAACTTAGTGTAAGACAGAACAATCAGCAACTGGTCAGCCATACAGGAGAGGAAAAGAGAAGCAACAAGAGAGGCTGGGTTTAAGGCCAGAATAGCAGGACAATATTGGAGGCTTTGGAAGTGTTAAGGAAAGAAATATGGAATCAGGAGGTGATTTCAGAGCAAAGACAGTGAGATGGGATTTGAGTTACAGAGTAATGCAGGCATTCAAGAAAAACATAGAGGGGCCAGCCAAATAGCTCAGCGGATTAAAGCACCTGCAAGCTGGTACAGGGGCCAAGGGTTCAATCCCCAGGCCTGCTGTGTGGGCCCCGCCCCCAGGGGTGTACTGAGACACAGTTGAGACTGGGGGCGGTGGTGCGTGCCTGTAATCCCAGCTCATGGGAGGCTGTAAACAGGCAGGTCACCATGAGTCCGATCTAGTAGTGAGACCCTGAACACCCTGTAAGCCCTTCCGTAAAATAAAAAAGATAAAAATAAAAAAATAAAAAATTTAAATTAAATTAAAAAAAGAAAAACAGGTCTACGATCTGGGATGTAACTTAGGCCTACAGAGAAAGTTAGAGAACTTATCTCCAATGTGAGTTTATATCAAGGAAAGGATAAACTGTCAAGGGAAGAATATTAAAACATTGAACAGAAATTGTCTAGATTCAGGAATGCACCAACATTTGGAGAAATGGAAGAAAGGAGGGGCTGTGAGGAAGGCCATGATGAAGAGTGCGCCCCAGAGTCGCATCACTCAGCAAGGAGGAAACCCCACAAGGCAGGGTGGATGGTAGCGGAGAGGCTGGGAAGCATGAGCCCTGGGACTTAGCTCAGAGCACTCTTACAGGTGGGTGGAAAGCGTCAGGAACGGCTGGGGCTGGCCACCTTCTCAGATTCACTCATCCACTTGGAGTTCTGTGTACTGACCTGAAGCTCAAGGGTCCCAGCTGTAGTAGAGTTGGGTGCAATGGGAGATCAGACAGCAATAGCCCCAGCAGCAGTGATGACACATGGTATAATTGGACATTGGTGCATGCAGTGGAGATGAATAATCTATAGGTCACTTTCAGTGTGGCATAAAGCTAATTAGCTCTGAAGCATGATCCAGAATACTGCGTCAGAGGACAATTCCACCATCTTCTCTTTGAATCGACATCAAACTATCCCCTTTATTTAATTTCTGGTGGTTCTCTTGTCATTTCACCAAACAAATTCAATTATTTAAGAATAGGCGGGCCGGCGAGATGGTTCAGTGGTCTAAAGCGCCGCTTAGGAAAGCTCAGGCAACTGCAGGGACTGCGGTTCCATCCCCGGCACCACATGCTGCGCCAGCCCCACCACCAGGGCAGGCTGAGCCAGCCATAAAATAAGTAAATAAAGAAACAAACAAGCAGACAAATAAATAAAATTAAAAAAAAAAAGAACAGGCACCTGAATGAGCACTAATATGTGTATTCAGGCACTGTGCTAGGCCCCTGGGACTCAGACAACTGAGGGAAGTTGCTAAAAGGACTTTTTAGTAGGTTAAGTCATTTGCTCAAGGCCAAACAGTGAACAAGAACAGAGAAAGCAAGCTGGGTGTGGTGATGCACGCCTGTAATCCCAGCACTTGGGAGGCTGCGGCAGGAGGATTGATGTGAGTTTGAGACCAGCCTGGGCTACAAAATGAGCTCAAGGCCAGCCTGAACTGCATAGTGAGACCCTGTCTCAAAAAGACAAAAAAAAGAAAAAAAGAGAGAAAGCTACAGAGACAGGTTTGAACCCAGGCATCCTGCCTCTGGAATCCAGATGTGTATCTAAAGCAGAGAGCTCACAGGATGTCAGGGTAACTGCTTTTAGAAAGCAAACAAGCAGCTCTACTTTTGGAGGATAAGAATGGGAAAGAAAGCAGGTGCTTAATCAAAGTGGCTGTCTGTGTACTTCCTGACGTAAGGAAGCAGGCTTCGCAGGCAGGCTAGATAAGACCACTAAGTTCTACCCTTTCCTTATCGTTCTTGAAATGAAAAATAAACCCCCTGTGCAGTGGCATATGCCTACAATCCCAGCAGTTTGGGAGGCGGAGACAGGAGGGCCTCAATTTTTCAAGCTCAGCCTGGGCAATTTAGCAAGACCCTATTTCAAAACAAAAAATTAAAATGGTTGGGGCCATATCTCATTGTGAGGACCTGGGTGCATTACACAGATTTTATTTTTGTGTGTGTGTGTGTGTGTGCGTGTGTGTGTGTGTGTGTTAGGGAAATCCTTTCTAAAAGCTCATAAATCATTAATCATAAATAATAATTTGTTTTAATCTTATATTAATAAACTTACTTATATTGATAAAATTTATTTATTTATATTGATAAAGTTAAATAGCAATTTCTTTGAGACCTCATAAAAGTAAAACGCCTCCTTTGCGCAGCCTGCTACGTCCTTGCAGTTGCGCCTTCTGCTGTGTGCACCTAGACCCTGTCTATGGCGTAGCCAACTTTGTTGTCCTTTCTGAGACTGCTGTCTGTGGAGAAAATTTTATTTCATTTCAGCCTTGAAACTGACCCACCTGTAGTTTCTATCTTACACGCAGCGAAGAGCTCACTTACCGGCAACAGACACTTACAGGTGTGGTCCTTGTCTAGGAGGGTTTCCTATTAGTGAAAAGGCTCACAGATGAGAGAAGCCTGTGGAGAAGACACCTTGAAAGAACAGGCAAGGAAGAGCCTGTGGAGACCACGAAGGCGAGGAGCCCAGGCCCACCACGGGCAGAGTAGTAACAGCGACACTGGTTCACCCACCCACAGTGCCTCAGGCTTGACCGGCTGCTTAGCGAACATGCCGGTCAGGCAGGTCTCGACCGTGATAGAATTCTGATTGCTGCTTGTACCAAGCACATATTTTTGGCCTGTGTTTTGGCAACTTGTGCTTATTGTTCCCTTGCACAGAGCCAAAGTATTTCAAGGTTAGAGTCCTGATTAACGAACAATCTCAAGTTTCACCTCTACGAGCCGTGTGAGTCCTCTGCCGTAGCTCTGCTATGTATGTCCAGGCGGTGAGTAACAAATAGCAGTTCATGTGTATTAATTTTTTCTGATATACTACTAGTCTTTTTATATGGAAAATAAACCTTTTAATAGCCTGAAATTATTATACTGTTGTTAAGTAATGGTTTCTTCTAAAAGTTGTTAAAATAATAGTTTCTTTTATCCCTAATAGCTTACTCTTAAAGCTTAACTTGTAAACACAGGCCAGCCTCAACTGTAGATAAGCTGCCAAAAGAATAACCACTAGCAGATGTTAGTTGTAGGAAAATGTATTTTTTAAGTTCTTAACTATCAACCCTTCAAAAATTCTAAAGTAAATATAATCTTAAGATTAGTTATATTTTTTACAGTGTCCACCTTTGTGTATGTGTGTGTGTGTGTGTGTGTGTGTACAGAGACTATTTCATACTGTCCCAGTTAGAATACTGAGTATTGGGATAAACAAGGAAAACCTTGCTATTTGGGGGGCAGGAGGAAATCACCTTCTTTGCACCCCCTATCACAATAACTGAGGTGGAATTTCTCCTGCCTTGAATTTCAGAGAAAAAGTGAGCCTGTGCTCCCCCAACATGATCTACAACACAAACTCCAAGAGTCTGAGAGAAGGTCAACCCACTCACAAAAGGATTTGGTACAACTGCTCCTGCAGAGACTCAGAAAGAAAAGCAATATACGGTTGCAATTTGCATCAGATTCCCTCCCAGAGCCGAACAACGGACACAGCTGAGATCAAAACCAAAGCCATCAACGACCTAGGATGCTTTCCAGCTGACACACAGGAGAGTGGAACGAAGTTGTCAGAGATGGAGGTTGAGCCATGTTAAGCAATAGAAGCAAAGATGTCATAGTGTCTTTTCAGTTCAGCTTTCCTATAACATGAGGGTCACTGAAACCAGAGCAGCTTCTGAGGAGCCATTGCTTTTGGTTTTGGTTTTGGTCTTGCTGGGGATTGGGCTGTGGAAGTTGACATTGAGGAGCAGAGGGAAGGGAAAGAATGCCCGCTTGTGCTATCATAGCCAGGAGCTTTCTTATCCATTTCCAGGGGCTCTGGAACACAGCACCATTTCCTGCTATTTTAAAACTTCAGACACTTTATTCTCTCACAGTCCAGGAAGCGGGGAGCTGAAGTTCAGGTGTCCCAGGACTCGGCTCCTTCTGATGGCTACAAGCCACGAGTTTGTTTCTGCTGCTTCCTGACCGCCTTTGCAAGTGGCTCTTAGCGGCCTCAGCGTTCCTGCCTTGTAGCACCATCAATTCCAATCTTCCCCTCCATTTTTAACTCCTGTGTGTACCTCTGTCCTCTCCTCTTCTAAGGAT
The DNA here is from genome assembly GCA_004027915.1 of Capromys pilorides. Classification (NCBI taxonomy): domain Eukaryota; kingdom Metazoa; phylum Chordata; class Mammalia; order Rodentia; family Capromyidae; genus Capromys; species Capromys pilorides. Next base: position 5,574 of record PVKN010018334.1, read on the forward strand.
ACTAGCCATTAGATTAGAGGTCACCCTAACCTAGCATGAGTTCACCTACACCCATTATATCTCCAAAACCCTATTTCCAAGTGAGGTCCCCCTTCAAAGTACTGGGTGGATGTGAATTCAGAGGTATTATTCAACCCACTGCTGTGCCTTGTTTTATTCCCAGGATAAATTGTGATCTAGACACCATTAGGCTCATCCTGTACATGAGAACACAGTCAAGAAGCCAGTTTCCTTAGCTCCCTGCACTAGATTTAAACTCATAGTGTGGCCCTACCATACCAGGAACCTGGCCGGTGAGACTCAAATCAGGTCGTAAGAGAAAGCCATCAGGAGCAGAGGCCTGGATGACCCGTTGCCTTCTGTTCCTTGGCATTCCCTTTCAGGCCCTGGGGTCGGAGTCAGGAGGTTTGCACATTCACAGAGGCAGGTTTTCTTGTCCTTTCTGTGCACCACCCCCCAAGTCACCCTATCTCCCCGGGTTGTCCTAACGAAGCAGACTCTCAGTTCTTCCTTGTTCTGTACCCTCTTTTTACTCCACCCCTTCAATAAAAGGGAGCTCTGAGCTTGGAGGCGATCCTTCCTCTGGAGCTCATGTCTCCACCCGCAGTTTCAGGCATGTGGTTTCTGTGGGAAATGCCTCTGACTGTCCTCCCATGGCCTCAGTGGCTAGCTGATGAGTGGCTGGACATCCTTCACGGTCTCTGAGAGTTTGGTAACTGTGGCATCCACATCTCACTCCACCAGAGTCCCTGCACACCGTTGGAGGTGTCGTTTACACCCCAGCCCTGGGGCAGCCCACCTTTCTTGTCATTTTTTGGGACACTGCAGCTGTTTTGCTTATGTTTGGGGAGACAGAGTCACCTCACAGCGAGGGGAGGCCAAGGTGTTTTTATAAGAGAGCCAAACAAAACTGAAGCTAACCTCCCAGCACCTAGGCCTGCCTCAGAAATCTAGATCCCTAGGAAAAATCTACTATAGAGGGCTAGGTGCCAGAGTGTTAAGGAAACATTTCCAGGTGGAGGACATGCAGGTTATTTTATAGGTGCTATTTATTTATTTACATTTCTTTGGCCGGTCATAATCACACATTATTTTCCAAATACATAGAAATAATTTTTCAAAAGCAGTAATTGTACATGGACTTTGACCAGCCTCAAGAAAACCTTGTAAGAATGTAGCAAAGGGTACATGTGTTTCTAATTTATGTAATTTTAATTATTTGACAAAGTGCACATGAACCCTTCACTAAATTCTTAAATAAGCAACACACATAAGCCCCTCTCTTTGTTCCCTTTCTAGCTGTGTCTGAGAGGCATAGCTGTGTGTGTGTGTGTGTGTGTGTATTCATAATCCCTAACATTGTAGTAATACTTGGTAATGGGAAAAATCAGAATTTACGTCCTAAAATGTGGTATTATAATGTGCATAATAATCTTGTCAGTGTCTACTAGATCCCTCCATTTTATAGAAGGGAAAGTTAAGGCATGGGAAGGAAGGCCTTTTCTGTCCTTCCTTGCCAAGGTGTCCTCGTCCAGATGTGGGGTAACATGAACGTGTTGCTACACAATGCAGTGCAGGGCATGGAGTGTGAGGTGTGGTAGTGCTGTCAAGCACCAGGGACAATGCTTGCCACACAGCAGGTACTGACTGGATGCTATTTCCAGTCTTAAAATGAATCAGTTTAGTTTTCCTCACTCTTCTTGGCCATAGAGGGCAAAAAGGCACACAGTTCGAGAATGAGAAAGACATGCCCTTGTTGTTCGGGCAAATGAGCAAAGAGCAAAAACTATGGAAGGGGCGAGAACTGCAAAGAGTGGCATTTTATCCAGAGTCAGCCTCAGTGACCTTGCCGAAGTCAAGAATGAAGCATAGGAAAGAGCCTACGAGGAAGGGGATGAAGGGGATGGAAAGCGAGGCTTCTTCCCTGACAGGGGGCCCGGGGGTCACAGAGGAGGGGATCAGAAGTGCCTGAGAGCAGAGGGGAGGAGGGGGCAGGAGCCCACATGGGAGGGCCTCGAAATTGGCCTCCTGTGGGCCATAATCTGCCCACAGAGGAAGCCAGGCGGGCGGTCACTGGGCATGCACGTAGCTTGTGTTCTCACCACGTCTCTCCTGAGAAGGGCCTCGCCTCCAGCACAGGGAAAAGGGAAGATCAAAGTTTGGATCAGAGAAACTGAAATTGTTGTTTGTTTGTAGAGGGACAAACATCTAGGTTTGACTCATTCACTGAAAATAACTTTTCAACATAAGGGAAGGTTTATTACTGGGTTGGTAAGAGGCACTAATGAAGTCTCTCAGTTTTGTTTTAAGACAGGTTTCGCTATGAAGCCAAGACTGGCCTCGACTCTCAGCTATCCTTCAGCCTCAGTCTCCCTGTGCTGGGATGGCAGGTGTGCATCACCATGCCTGGCTCTAATGAAGCCTTTTCTCTGCCCCAGCATCCCCTCATCCTCCATGATCTTGATTAGAGAAGTAACTAGTTACCGAGCTGACAAAGATCAAATTTAAGCGAGGCATGATTCCACCAGGGTGGATCTTCAGTGCAGGTGTACGGAAGGATGTATGAGTTGAAAAGAGGTGTGTCTGGCCCACTTGTCTTTCACAGTGAAAAGACAAAACTTGTGAGACAGAGAAAATGTTCTACGTGTCTAAGTAGATGGCTGTCCCTTCTTTCTTGGACAGAGTAAGGGGGTGCTGGACACATCTCTCAAGCTTGAGGGTGCCTTGCAGACATGCCAACACTAGCCCTTTGCTAGTGTTGAAGGTTCTTGGAAGGTGAGAGTTTCTCTGGCTACTGCATGCCTGGGATGTGCAAAGAGAAGTGCGGCTGTTTTCAAGGATGATGAGAAGAGAGCACTGTTCCCACAGGCCCCTGGCCTTCAGAGAGTACGAAAACCCCACAGTGACTGTGGCTCTGAGCAACAGAGAAGCCAGGGAAGCTGGCTGTGCAGGAAGCCTGGGCTCTTACCAAAGGCCACCAAGAGGATGGGAAACCATACTGAGTGTCTTCGTGTCTTCGTTACTCTTCTCTCGTTGCTCGAACAAATGCCTGACATTCAAAATAAGGAAAGAAAAGGATTATTTAGCTCACAATTACTGGAGGTTTCAGTCCATATACAGCTGGTTCCAAGGCAGAGAGGCACATGGCAGAAAACAACCCTTTCCTGGTAGCAGGCAAGAGCAGGAGCCAACTGGGAGAGAGCTAGCAGCAGCTCAAGCAGTTAACTTCTCTTCCTACCTTACACTGAAATGCAAATCACCTTCCCCAGGGGAGGTGCAGCACTCGTTCTCATAATAATCATTTATAAATTCCAGAAACCACCCCATGACTGTGTGAGGCTTTGGGGAACACCTATACAAAAACCATAACACTGAGTCTGGACATTTCTCTGTCTACTCCAAGATAGCAGGCAACCAGGTTAGCTTGTTCTGGGAGAAAGAAAGAGCTGTGAAAAAGAGAAGGAATTAGAATTGTAAGTGGAACTGACTGTCAAGTCCTCCAAATGTTAACCATAGAGGTCTGGTACGACCCAGTACTCTGCTTCTAAGGACGCATGCCCAAGAGAAATGAAAACCTGCGTCTACCAGTGTGGTTTACAGCAGCTTTACTCACAATTGCTAAAATGTAGAAACAAAAACAATCCAAATGTCCAGAAATCGATGAATGGTTAAATAAAATGGGACATAATTCAGCCTTGAAAAGGAACAGGGTTCTGGTACATGACATGATTTGGCTGAACCTTGAACACACAGAGCTATATGAGAAAAAGCCATATAAGGCCACATATTATATAGTTCCCTGTATACAAGTGTACAGAATAGGTAAATTAAAGAAACAGAAAATACTAATAGTTGCTTAAGACTGGAAAGTATGAGAGGAAGTATGGGGTAGTTCCTTAAAGGGTAAGGGTTTCATTTCGGGAAGAAAATGTTTTAAAATTGCTGGCAGCATTAGTCACACGACTGTGTGCACGGTAAAAACCTTAAATGGTTGAATTTCATGGTATGGGAATTACATCCTCAAATCTGTAAGAAAACATGGGATTAGACCGAGTGACCTGAAAATTGTGAAATTGGGTTTCCATATAACGAGGATCACTCACTACCCACCAGGAGGGTTTGACAGAATGCTGTTGAGGATGGCTACTAAAAAAACATAACATTTTAATAAATTGAGTCTCCGATTGGTGACATAAGGATGGGCAAGACCTAAAACTCTCAAAAACCAGGCACCACAGGCACCACTCTGGGTTCACGCACTCTCTCTCTTCCAGCTTGTCACTGCTTAAGAAAGAGGTGAAAAAAGGGGCAGATGAGAAAGGAAGTTGGTCTAGAGTCCTGGTCTTGCTTTCAGTCTCTTTTCCAGGCTGGTCTGTGGATCCAGCCTCAGGTATCCTGGACAACCATGGGTGCTTAGGAATCTTTTCTCAAGCAGGTCTCTGTTACACTAGACAGTGCTCAGAGTACAGAGGGGAGGCCAGAGACTCCCTACAGCATTCTGGTTTTTTTTTTTTTTTTTTGGTGGGACCAGGGTTCGAACTCATGACCTTGCACTTGCCAGGCAGGCACTTGTGGCCATGGAGCTATCTTCCTGGCCCCCGCTCCAGCATTCTGATCTAGGGCCGATCACATCTGTAGGATAATGGAGTGGGAGGAGGACAACACAGACCTAGGGAACACTCTAGATTCTTCCTAAAGTCTTTTGTTTTTCCTGATTCTACTTCAGGGAAGCCAGAAGGAGACAAAACTGTTGGACGCAAACCTCAAGACACACTGTAAGATAAACCTGGTGAAGCCCTCAGAACCAGACACTGAAGAATCTCAGAGCAGACCATATTCCCCCCGTGGACTCCTTAACCGATACTAATCAGGGCAACAGCATATGCCCAGATCTGAATTCAGGAGGAAATCGACATATTGAAGCCCATGCTGATGTCCTTTGGTCTTTAGAGCTGAGGAAGCTGATAAAATGTTAGGATTAAGTTGAGCAGATTTTTAAACTCCAATGCAGAAAAAGGAAATCAGAGGTTCTTACAATGACTCTTCAGTTTCAGCTGGTTAGAAAAATGAAAGCATGATTCATCTTTTCAAACACAGCTAAAGGTGGAGGAGGACACATGGTTCTGGGTCAAGGTCTTGGATGCACACCAGAATTCCCTGGGGAGATTTCAGAGGACATAGGTACCTGGGTGCTAGCCAGATCATCTGACTAAACATCTCCGTGGCTGAGGTTCAGGAATCTGCATTTTCCAAAACCTAGCAAGTAGCTTTGAAGCTACCAGACCTGCTCTAATTTGGTGGATCGGTACTGGGGATTCCTGGAGCTGGATGATGTTGGTGATAGCAGACTTTGAAGATGAATAACAAGAAAAAAAAAAAGGTTGGAAACCAGAGACAAACTGCCTATTTCAAGATGCGCCTTAGGTCTGTCCATGCTTCTTAGATTTTCCAGCAGTAGGACAAGTTGCTATCATAATATGCAATTTACCAGTGAAGGTTGCAGGCTGATGACACTCAGCTAGAAGCTGAACTCTAGTGGCACAGCAGAGCTAAGGGCAGGTCTGCTTTAGAAAGTGGAGTGACACAGGGAAGTAGACAGAGCAGTTGACAGGCAGGACGAGGTCGGCTCAAGCTCCTTCCTGGTGTGATCCGACTTTTCTGAGTGTTGAGGTAAAATTTCTCAACTAAGATGCAGGGATTTGCTAATCTTATACTTTATATAAAACATAATATTTATATTTATGTCTAAAATTACTGAGCTAGGTAACTAATATAATAATAGAGCCCTCTGGCTCTTGTTGTTGTTCAAAATTAGTGACTTCTATATTTAATAACATACTTTGAATTCTATGCCAGGTATGGTAGAAAAGGCAAAACACAACAAAAAGCTAATATATGTGGATTTCTTTCCTTACTTATTACTCTGAAATTACAAGACCACATGGCTGCAATGCCCAAGTATTCACTCAATGGAGGAAGTGTTTGGGATGCATATTCTAGCTATTTAGTGGTGCACAAAACATTGTCTCTGCCTAGAGGAGCTCATGTCAGGTGGAGAGAATGGCAGATGAACGGAATTCACAGAGGACGGTGAATTCAGGAGTGGAGAATGCCTGCTTCTGGCTTGCTGTGACAACCTGCCTACTTGGAGACCCCGGGGCCTGTGTCTCTCAGCTGAAATGCGATGTCAGTGGTGATAGCAGTAGCGACACAACAGAAATAACTGCTAGGTCCCTAAGCAACACTGAAGGGGACTCGTTAATTTGAAATGAAGTGGAATCAGAAGGCTCCCTTGATTTATAAAAGAAAACCCTGAAGTTTAAAGGAATGAAGAGCCAAGTTCAGGCGCAGCAGGGAGAAGAGAACAGAAGGCTGTTCCCTGTCCTCAGGGCCTCCGCCATGTCCCTCTGCCCTCAGGCATGGTACCTTCCCTTCCTCCCCTATATAGCATGCTGAGCAGCACAAGGATTAAGATCAGACTTTGGGGGCCAGGGAAATAGCTCAGTAGAATAAACACTTTCCTGGCAAGCACAAGGGCCTGAATTCAATCCCTGGTCCCACAAAAAACAGAAAACAAAAAAACAGATCAGATTTTGGAGGAATGGCTTGGCCCACATCTCTGTTTCATTCCTTAGTAGCTTAGAGACCTTGAGCAAACTACTTCCTCTCTTGGTGCCTGTTTCATTACCTGTAAAATGGGGGTCACAAACAACTTGCCTCATGGGGTCGTGGTGCACATTACATGTGTTGTTACATGGAGGATACATACCTGAGGACACATGTCCTAGTAGAGTAACTCATATGGGGGGAAAGATTGGTCAGCTGGTTTGACAGGCTCTCCGTGAAGGTGGTTTTGCAGTAACTCAGGGCTTAGCTGTAGGAAGGTAAGTAGGCCAACGGCCAGTTAGTGAGAAGGCAAATATTTAATGGAGGCTATCCCTATCTACATGTTTCAGGCACACTGCTCCTATGCCCTGAGGTAATTTTTCTGATCTGAGGTAAGACTGTGTGGGAGAATTTACTGACCTCTTAGTGCCCTACAATTTCTCTGAGTTCCTGGCTTTTATATGAAATCAGGTTAGAGGAAGTTCATTTAGTTGAAAAATGTCACATAACTTTTGAGAAAGCTTCTGAGGATATGATGTCTGTGGGCGCTTTACATCAATATGGCCTGAGGTAGATTCTTCAGGGCCCCAGGCTTCCCTTATACCATGGCAGTGAGTCGTAATATCTGCGTTAGCAAATGAGGCTATGATGTGAGACAAACAAACAAGAGTGGTGGCCAAGAGCAGCCCCCTTCCCCATGGGAATAGCACCAGCTGGATGGAGTGGGAGGAAATGGCCACAGGAGGACCATGTCAGGGCTTGGGGGTGCAGGCTGGCTCCTCTCACAGGTGGAGTAGGAAAGGAAACACATGGACGCCTGACCTGAAGCAGAGGTTAGCCAGTCTACCCATATCCTTCCAACCTGCCTTCCTGATCACCTCACAGGCAGTTTTAGGGTGGAGCATTCTGTCACCCAGGCTCGGAGTGAGTGAAGAGTGACTGGGGAGAAGCATGGAATGTGACGCCTACTGCTCTTTACAAAGTCACAAACTGAAGGGAAGAGCAGACACATGGGCCAGTGTCTCCAGTGATCTAAACACTCCTGAAGCAGCTGCAAGCTCTTTGCGTAGGTTAACCCATTTGTTTTGCAAGAACCTTGGGAGGCAGATGGCTTCATCATTTCTATTTTATAAATAAGGAAACTAAGGCCCAAAGTTGACAGATGATTTGATGATCAAAGATCAAGTAAACGAAAGACCTGAGAGCCTCCATAAGTTTGCTCTAGCTTTCATTTATTTATCATCACTTCTCTTCATTATTATGATATTGCTTTTAATAATGGGAGCTGTGACTAGGACAATGAATGTTCTATTATTATTATTATTATCATCATCATCATTATTTTGTATTTTAGGGAAGGGTCTACACGGGTTCAGGGTCTCACTAGTAGATAGGACTCATAGTGATCTACCTGTTTACAGCCTCCCAAGAGCTGGGCTTATAGGCACGCACCACCATGCCCAGTCTTGGAGAATATTCTCTTAGCGAACAATGCCATTACCAGCAGCGGGGATCTGTGATGTTATCTGATGCCAGCTTGCTTTGCATTAAAAGTAGGATGCACCCTGGCGTCTCGACTTGCCTTTGTCAGTTCCAGCTCCTCTCCCTTCCCCTTTGCATTCTGTTCTTCCTTGATAGGCAGCACCTGCTTTGTGTCTAACAAATGTGCACATCCCTGAATTTCCCTGGCATGAGCCTGTTCTTTGTGTGTGTCACAATTTGTCTCCATAGGTATTTTTGTTTTAGAAGTGTTAGTACATACCTGATTTAATAAACATTTTACTTACATTCTATGTCCACAGTTGTGGAACCATGATTTCACTGCTCAAGAAACACAGGGCAAATGAAGTCAGTCAGATGGTGAGGAGCCCTGTCAGGCACTCTAGCCCTGACCTGATGCATACAGACAGAAATGACCAAAGAGTGGATGAAGTTAGCCAGTCATTGGGCAGTGGGCAGGGAGGGGACTGGGGGTGCTGAGGGCTAGTCTGGAGAAAGGACACAGTGGGTACTTGGCCAGGGCATTCACTTCCTGTCTGCATCCACACTGGGCAGTTAGCACCCCTTCTGTCTTAAGTAGCAGGGGACTTAAAGGATAATTTTTTTTTTTTAAAACACAACTTCACACACAAAAAGTGCTTGCTGCTCTGGTGTGTGTGTGTGTGTGTGTGTGTGTGTGTGTGTGTGTGTGTATGTGTATGTGTGTATGCATCTATCCTTTCATATGAATAGAATCATTCATTTCCAGTAAACTTTTGATGTTCAAACCAGAGCATTCCTATAGTCGATATGACCTTCGAGGCAGTTTGCTACACGACCTTATCTTCTCTGTAATATCTCCTTGTACTGTAGATCTTATCAACCTCAGTATGTGATATTTTTTTCTTTCCATAGTGAGAGAGAACTTTCACCTTTTCACTTTCAGGATGCATGTCATGGTTTTTTGTTGACACATCTGGATTTTGAGCATCACTGCTCTTATGCTGTAGGCCCCTTACTAAGCAAAATAGGTTACATGGGTATAAGCACTGCTATTCTGGGCCAGCCGGCCTGATAACCAAGATGGCTACTGTGTGACAGATGCTTGAATAGCAAATTTTCATCCAGGTGGAATAGGAAGGACAGCATGACTTCACGGTTCTGCAGTTTGTGTTGTATCTTTGACAGCAATTAATTTATGTCCTCTGCTGTTTTGTTTTTGGAAGAAGAGCTATGCCCATGAGTCATACTAATACTACATATTTATCAGTCTGTATTTCAGGGTGAGGTGGATGTCTAAGTCATTTCTGTATTCTCCATAATGCCTAGTGGATACAATAGGTGCTTGATGATTATTCAATAAAGAGGGTAGTAAAATATTTATGGCATGTTGATCTCTGTTTTGTTAGAAACCACACTGGGGCATTGTTATATGTTTTGTTTTCAGTTTGACTAAAGAATAGTCAGAAATGTTTTCCTTGAGGTATAAAAAGAATTGCTTTCCACCAGAAAGCTATTTGTTCTGAAATTAGCAAAGAATGAGACTTTTCTCTTAAAAACAAAGCAAAGCATGGTTTATCAAAAAATAAACACTTTCTAAATTTCCCCTAAGTAAGTTATGTAATCCTGTAGAAGTAGGTTCAGCTTTTCAGTAGCTCAGCAGCAGTTACAGGTACAAGAGACCCATAGGACTAAAAAAGGACAAAACAAAAAGCAAAAAACTGATGTCAGAATTTTAATTGTGCAAGATGAAAAAAATGTAGCTAATTTTGACATTATGAAAAACTTCAAAATTATTGTCTATCAATTTAGATCTTCACTGAACCAACCGGCAGTGCCTAGTAAACTGTAAACATGAAGTTCAATCTGTACCGAAGCAAAAATCGTAAACACCGTTTCCATGCCCCCTCACACGTGCCCTGGACGATCACGTCTTTGGCTCTTTCCAAGGAGCTGCGGCAGAAGTGCAACGCGCGCTCCGTGCCCACGTACCTCCATTCGCAAGGATGATGAGGTGGTTTGAGGCCACCATAAAGGTCAGCAAATCAGCAAGGTGGTTCAGGTATACAGGAAGAAATATGTCATTCACATCGAGCGGGTACAGCAGGGGAAGGTGAGCGGCACGACTGTCCACGTGGGCATTCACCCCAGCAAGGTGGTTATCCAAGGCCAAAACTGAACAAAGACAGAGAAAACATTCTTGAACACAAAGCAAGTCTTGATGAGCTAGAAAAGAGAGAGAGAAATACAACGAAGAGCTCTTTGAGAAAATGCACATGGAAATCAAAGACTTATGGATTAAACAATGAAGTGACTGGAAGCAGTAAAGAGAGGAAACAGCAGGAGCAGGACCATACTCTTATGTACACAGGATGAATTTGATATTCGTTCTAGGAACCCTCAAAAGATTCTCCACATTGATGATAGCATCGTGCAACTCTGGAACTATGATTGGAATTCATGTTGTGCTGGTCTTTTAGATGTATACTGCTTCCAGTGTAAACTCAGTTACTGCTATACTCCCCTCTCAAGTAAATGGTTGATTAACAAAATAGGGTATTAAGGGAGAGTAAGAGACTAGGAAAAATGCCACACACTTGATAGGCTACAATTTTGTACATCCTTGGATTTCTAAATATCTGTGTAAAAATGTGTAAACGCTTTTATCAAATTCTGAAGAGATTTATTAGAATACCAATGATTGGCAGAAAGTATCATTTGCAAGATAAGTGCAAGATGTTTGATACTCAGAAAGACAGTGATATTAAGCTCAACTATCTATGTCATAGAGTAATAGTATCATGAAGCTTTTCTGCTGGAGGTTTGAGAATGCAAGTTAACAGTCCAAAAATTGGAGAAAAGAAGAGTTACGAGGATAGCCAATATTTTGGCCTTATCCCTTCAAGGTCAGTGAGGAGTCAGGACATAAGAGAACCTGTGCTGTATCATCCTATAACTCGGAGGTTTCCCAAATTTTCTGTTTAAGGAGATTAAAGGACCTCAGAGGAAAGGGATAAACGAAGTATAGTGTGCCTAAGGAGAGTCACCGAGAGGACATTCTCTCAGGCTTTCATAGAGAGCAAACTGGTCGAGCAATGGCCGTGACTCATCCCGATGGCTGACACTGGCAACATCTCTACAAAGCACTGTACATGGTTCCAAGGTTAATCCTGAGGGGATTTGACCCTGGAAGATACAAAAGATGAATGATCTATTATACAGGTCTGGCC
>PVKN010018335.1:0-16876 GCA_004027915.1 Capromys pilorides
ATATCCATAATGATAGTGCAGCAAACATTATATAGATTGCACTAGATTTCTTTATGCTTAGGCACATAAATTACTCATCAAGAGAGCACTATCATCATCTAAGCTTATGTCTACTCTAGATCTGAAATATGTGATGTAATTCATGCAAAGTATAGCACTGTAGAACTCAGCGTTAAATTCTATAGACTTTGGGACAGGTGGCTAACTTCCCTGCTGCTTATTTCTGTGTCTTCCGATTAGCAGGAAGACATATAAAGTAACTCGCTGTCACTGTTCCAGCTAGTGGTACAGTGCTCAAAATACAGGGAATTTTATCCTGAGCATATTTACTTTCTCATTATTTTACCATTAGCAGAATGTTGTTCCTGATGATGCAGGCTTGTAATCCCATCAGGTCAGAAAGAAGTGGTGGTAAGAAAACAAATTAGAGGCCAGTGTGGGCAACTCAATGAGACCCTATCTCAAAATATATGTGAAAGAGCTGGAGGGGTAGCTCTGTGCTCTAGTATTCCTAGGTTTATTCCACAATATCACAATTATTTTGATATATACCATTACATGTCAGTGTTTGACTTTTTTCACTTAGCATATAGAAGTCCAAGCCAGAAGTGATGATACATTCATTTAGTTCCAGTAACAGGATGATCATGACTTTAACATGGGGGTGCGGGGCCAGGGAGATAGCTCAGTAGAATAAGTGCCTGCCTGGCAAGCACAGGGTTCTGAGTTCAATCCCTGGTCCCACAAAAAAAAAAAAAAAAAAAAAAAAAAAAAAAAAAAAAGCCAGCCTGGACTGCGAAACCCTGTCTCAGAAAGAAAAAGAAAAAAAATAAAATAAAGTGGAGGTGAACATGATTAGTTGTCTTAGCAAACTATGGAAGAGTTCTCTTGATATTTGCATTTGAAGCATTAGGATAAAGTAGGCTTAAGTTAAGGCAATAAACCTCAGAGGGAATAAGAAAAATTGTTATAGAAAATCATGATTTTGTTATTCAGGAAATGCTCTTTTCATGGAAATATTTGTACAGCAGTTATAAGCCTGCATCATAGGCTAAAACATAAACAATGAAACATAAGTTAGCCAGGCAGTCTATATTCTGTATACAAAGATGTGAAAAAATTAGTTTTGTCAAGGCCGTTACCTAGGTTTTTGGTAGAAGATAAGTTGGGATGGCATTTAACAAGTGAAATGATAGAAAATTTAAAAACCTGAAACTATATGGAAACATACAACAGAGTGCAGAAATAGCTAGGATGGTCAAAAAGTTTCCAGCAACTCCTCAGAGGACTAATATCAGAAATATATAAAGAATGCAAACATTAGACACTCAAAACTAAACGATTGAATTTAATAAGTGGGGACTCAAAATAAATGCACTTTTCAAAAGTACAAATGACCAGCAAGTATCTGAAAAATTCTTCAGAATTATTGGAGAAATACAAATTTTTTCTACTTTCTTTTAAATTTTGTTGTTGTTAGTTTTTAAAAAGAGTCTTGGTACATGGTTCAAGCTGGCCTTCAACTCACTGTTTCTCAGGCTGGACTTGAACTCATGGTGATCCTCCTTCCACAGCCTCAGCCACTTGAGTGCTGTGATTAGAGGCCTGGGTCACTACATTTGACAGAGAAATGCAAATTTAAACAGTATTTTATCCTAGAAAAACAGTGTATTATCAAGATACATGTTCAAAAGTTTCATGAGAAAAAGAGATATTCAACATTGTTGAGGGGGAAGAAAACTACTTCAGGCACTGTAGAAATCAGAGTAGAGAATATTTTAGAACCTAAAAGTAAGGGCCAACCAAATAGCTTAGTGGATTAAAGGGGCTGCAAGCAGGCACAGGGGCCAGGGATTTGATTCCCGGGCCTGCCGTGCCAGCCCTGCCCCTGGGGTGCACTGAGACGGCAATTGAGACTGGGCATGGTAGCGTGCACCTATAATCCCAGCTCTTGGGAGGCTGGAAACAGGAGAATCACTATGAGTCCAATCTAGTAGTGAGACCCTGAACATCCTATAGACCCTTTCCTAAAATACAAAAAAAAAAAAAAAAAAAAAAAAAAAAAAAAAAAAAAAAAAAAAAAAAAAAAAAAAAAAAAGAAAAAAAAAAGGAACGTAAAAGTAGAATTCCAAGAAAATGGCAGAGCAGTAAACATCAAATCAGACTCTCAGAGATTTGGAATTTCGACACTGGAATGTAACACCTTGGGTAAGAAAAGGAGACATGTAGATCCCAGGAAGTTTTTGAAGGAAGAATTGGAGTCCACAGGAAAAGTGAAGAGACAGTCCTCAGTGCTGAAAAGGAGATGGCACACTACACTGTCTCCCTGACTCTTGGCTCCTGGCCTGAGAGAAGAGAGTTGAATCTATGGAGACACAGTGAAGACAGATGACTTTAGAGGTCTCTATGGTGAAACACTACTGGAACACAGTAGTGGACACTGTGAGCTATAACTGGCGAGTGATTCCAGTCCAAGCATCCTTTGGAGACATGGCATTTTAGGGAGGAGTTGAGTGAACCAGAAACTCAGAGAAGTCTTGGGTCACCTTCACCCAGGGCTCCCAATTCCTGGGTGAGGTAGAACTGGAGGAGACATTCATGGTCATAAAGTTGAGGTCACGCTGGCAAGAGACACCCAGAATGTTGTAAGCTGAACGACTCAGTACCCAAACTCAGAATTAGCCAGAATTAGCCTGAACTTTTGTGCATTTGAAATCACCAGAGTTGGCATCCTGCTCTATTTCTACTGAGGGCTTCCTGGGGTTATCCTGCACAGCACTCTGATCCTCTTGCAGCCTTACTGGGGACATCCAGCATGGAATTGTGCTATGTCTGCCTCCTTTGTCTAACAGTGATAATAGAGACCTGCACAGAATTGGACATTACCACAAAACTGGAAATTCTAGAAGATAACTAGATGGTTGAAGTTGCAAGAATTTTTTTTATGCTTTTTCTTTTTTCTTGACTATTTTTTTTTTTTTTTTACTACAAACATTACTTTTTCATTTGTATAGCTCTTGCTTTTGTTTTCTTCTTCTTTTTCTTTCTCCTATATTTACCAGTTTCTCAAAGCTTGGTATAGTACAATTAAGTGAAAGTCACACACTTCAGTAGTAGTAGAATATAAGCAGATTTGGAAGAGTATCTGTTTCATAGACAAAGCTGTGAAAGACAGCAGCACATGGAGCTTTCCTTGATGAAGAAACTTTGGGATCAAGACCTCAAACTGAGCTCTGACCCAAGCCCCACACTGCTGGCCGCCTGGCAAATGTCGCATCTCATAAGTGCCCATTCTTGGATCTCTGTGAGCCATGGTTCAATCCAGTGAGCGCTCCTTCACTGGAGAAATGTAACAGTGAAAATCACAAACCACCTCTGTTCCTTTTAGACACTTAAAGTGTAGTTAGGGCTTCAGATCATTCATTTTATAGTCAAACATATTTTCTTACTTTACTTCTCACTTATTATATTTATCTCTTTACTTTTTTTTTTTTTTTTGTGGGACCAGGCTTGAAACTCACGACCTTGCACCTACCAGGCAGGCATTGTGCCACGGAGCTATCTCCCCAGCCCCTATCCCTCTACTTTTTTTTTTCCAAGTATTTAGTACAGGATCTACAGGGTCACACTACATAGACAGAACTCCTAGTGATCTTTCTGTTTTTGAGCTTCCCAAGTGCTGGAATTACAGGTGCACACCACCACTACGCAAGCCCCAGGGACAGGACAGGCATGGCATGCTGGGGATCAAATCTCTGTTCCTGAGTCTGCCTAAGCAGGTGCTTTAATCTGCTGAGCTATCTGGCTGGCCCTTCATCCCTTTACTTTTCATTGGCTCTCATCATATGCAATTATTTCTGGATTTTCCGTCTTCTTTTTACAATTCTTAACTGTTTTATGAAATGCATTTTGGAGGAAAGGACATCATTTAAACTTTCTTTTCTCCTTTCTTCTCTTCCTTCTACCCTCTGTTCTCCATTCTTCCATCTTCACTTTGTCTTTTCCTTGTTCCTGAGTATCAGCCAGGTGTTTCTCCCTTGTCACCTCATGAGTTTCTTCTGTCTTAAGCACCTACCTTTGTCCTCAGAGTGAGACCTTCCATGTGGGACTTCAGGTACACGAAGTCACAGAGCCTTGAGCCCAGATGGACTTTCCGTCAACACTGTCTCTTGTCACAGGGATGTGGTGGTGCATTCACAATTTTTTGGAACATTAAGACCTAATACTGTATAGAGCTGGCCTGATATCTCAGTGGACTAAATTGCCCGATTCGACACAGCGCTGTGCCTGGGGTTTGATCCCCAGTGTGGTGGCAATTGAGACTGGGTGTGATGGCACACCCCTGTAATCCGAGTGCTTGGGAGGCTGAAACAGGAAGATCACTATGAGTCTGATCTGTGTAGTGAGACCATGTAGACTCTGTACTAAATACACAAAAACGGACTTATACTATAACAGAAGAAGAGGGAAGAGGGGAGCAGAGGTATTTAGAGTCCCTGTGATGTGTCTGCTCTTGTGACTGTGAATACTAACACAGCAACTCTTGATTTTGGTGGTTATGTTTATTTTACTTTTAGTTCATTTGCTTTTATTATTATAGTTTCATGGGAAACAATGTGCTGCTTTGATACCTACATAAGTTCCGTAGGTAGCAAGTCAAGGTAAAGAGCATTTCCCTCCTCTCACAGATTTACACTTTCTTTGGACTATTCAAGCTCTCTGTTCTCTCCTTGGGTATGGTATCTATCAGTGTCTGTAGGGAGCCACTGAATCTGGAAATTGATCACTCCTGCGGGGCTAGAGCAGGGCCATTCCTCAGAACAACGAGTGTGTGGGGCAAGGTGAGCAACTGCTTCATTCCAGAGAGCACCACTCTATGCGCTAATCCAAGCAATGAGTTGCTAGGCAGTGGGCTGTCAGGTGACACCAACCTACCAAATGTTAAGTGAAGTGGCTCTGGTGGTTGAGTACTTTCTTTCCTCGCATCTGGAGACAGGGATATGTGTGACCTTTGCTTCTTGGCTCTTGTCTTTATTTCTCCCTCCTCTCACTGTGCTTCTCAAGCACTTCAGAGCTGTGTGGGCCATTGCCAGCATTAGCTGTATCCATCCTACTATGGAACAGAACAGCGTGTTCCTCCTGCCTCACTGTAGGTGGTCCAACCACAGCCACCGGCCGCCCTTTCATCTTCCTCCATACCTCAAAATTTCCCTGCACTCTGTGCCTATCACTCTACTGTAAACTTCTAAGAAGTAAAAATCTTTATTCAGTGTGAGTGAGATCCTGTGGTATTTACCTTGGCTTATTTCACTGAACACAGTTCTGCCAGCCTCTTCCATTTCACAGCAAGCACAGGATTTAATCGTGTGTAAGATTAAACAGTAAGCATTGCATGGTGTGTATATGGAACATTTTCTTTATCATCCATTTATGAACACAGCTTGTTTTATATTTGTTGTGTGAATCATATTACAATAAATAAGACTGCAGGTAGGCCATGATGAAATAATGCCATTTTGATACTTAGTAGCAGCAGAATTTCTGGATTATATGCTAGCTCTGTTTGTAAATTTTTGTGAAACATCTATGTTGTCTGTAGTGATTTACATTTTTACATTCAGAATGTAAAATTTTCTGTATGTCCATCAACACATGAATTGGTAAAGAAAATACAGTCCTACTTAGCTGTCAAGAAGGACAGTTTGATGCATTTGCAGAAAAATGGATGCATCTTGAGACCATAACACTAAGTGAATAAGACAGATGCAGAGGTTAAATATCATATGGTCTCTCTTAAACAAGAAGGCCAAAGTATACAAAATGTAAAGATAAAAACAAAAGATTAAAATGGGCGTGGTGGCGCGTGCTTATAATCGCAGCTCTTGGGAGGCTGTGAACAGGCAGGCCACTACGAGTCCAATCTAGTAGTGAGACCTGAACACCCTATCACCCTTCCCTAAAATACAAAAAAAAAAAAAGATTCTTAAGAAACAGCAAATCTGAGCTCTGATACAGAGAATCTGAGGACATATGTGGAGAGAGACCCTGATATGCCTTTGGTGCTCAGGAACCTGTGAGTCTGTTTCACAGGAACTCTTGGATGAGGTGGGTTGCACAGAGCCATCACTGGAGCACTTTGGGTGTTTGAAGCCCTATTTTCTTCCAAACATTGCTGGTATTTGCTGATTTTATTTATGATTTACTAAATGCTTACTCTCCACTGCTGCTTCTGTCTTTCATAAAAACAACTTTTCTGAAGATTATTTTGTATTTATTTTTCTGTATTTAGTACAGGGTCTACAGTGTCTCACTATGCAACTCAGGTTCTTTCAACCTCTTAACTGCTGGGATTACGGGTGTGGGTCACCACGCCCAGTCTCAGTTGCTGTCTCAGTGAGCTCTGGGGGTGGGGCCGGCATGGGATGCCAGGGATTGAGCCCGGTTGCAGTCCACTGAGCTATCTGGATGGTTTTTTTGGCTGGCTTAGGCTGCCTGAAGGGCAGGTCTGGTGCAGCATGTGGGGCTAGGGATTGAACCGAGGTCCCCTGCACCTGACTGAGTTTGCCCAAGCAGGAGCTTTAGGCAACTGAACTAACCACCAACAATGACCCCTAAGCCCAGCTATCTAGCTGGCCCTTTGAAGATTATTTTCCTTTGTAGTAGCACTTAATGTGTGTAGATTTTGTGTTTAAAAAGCATGTGATGTAAAGGTCCATCTGTTTGCATATTTGGAACCCTACCATTCTTTCCTTCTTTCTTTTTTTTTTCAGAACTGGGGATTGAACTCAGGACTTTGTACTTTCCAGGCAGGCACTTGTGCTCCTGAGCTATCTCCCTGGCCCCTTGAATCCTATCACTCTTGTGATAGATAAAAACCCTAGTAACATTTCCAACAATATTTTTCATTCTTTGTTTTTATGACGAGGATTACTTTTTGGGACATAGACTGTGGTTTCACTTGGTGCTGTCCTCAGGTACCACTGGATAGTGACAGGAGGGCCTGCAGGGGGCATGAAGAGTACAGGGGGCGTGAAGAGTGCATCAACTCAGCAAATAAGTGAGGGGCAGGTGGGGCGGGGCAGAAGGGATGTCTTATCATGAGCCACTGATCTTCGAGCATTTCCCTACATCGCTCTCCAGTTGCCCTCTTAATGGATGCAAGGTGAGGTGGGACCTTGCCAGGTGGCTTCACAGCACTGAATTCAGCCTGCAAATGGAAAAATTTGACTCATAATGAAATCATCTTTAGGGTCCAGGCAGAGGGGCAGAATGACTCTATCCTTGAGAATTTGCCAGAATTTCCAGATAGTGATGCTGAACTCTGACTTGAGATAGCCCAGAATGGGTGAAACAGAGACACAAGGACTGAAATTTCAAGGAAGAACCAATGGAGAATGGAAATTGATTGGAGAGTGGGTATCCTGAGATTGATCCTGAAGTTGTTGTGTCCATATACTGGGAATTTCCACCTGTGTTAAGTACATGTACAGATAGATACACATGTGGTGGATGTAACTCTCAGCACTGTTATCCTGGGAGCTACATGCTGGTTTCCATATTCCCAAAGCCACCCTTCACCTGAGAACACATCCAGGTCCCTCCCAAGCACCTCCCCACCCCAGTGTCCTGTCCTGGAGGAAACAGCTGGATTCTCCTAGGGCTCAGCCAGCATCCTCTGTCCAGTGGTAGCCCCCCACCCCTCCACCCCTGCCTCAGGACCTCCTCTTTTCCCCTCAGGCCTTTCCATACACAAAAGTCTTCCACTTGCAGATGCTCTATGGAGCACCCAGATTAAATCACATCACACACTGATTTCGTTCTGATTCTTTCTCAAATGTTAAGACAGTTTAAGGGATCTGTGGAACTAGTTTTTAAGAACAGGGAGAATTTATCCCTACTCTCTCTGGTGGTGACTCCCACATGTGCATATCACAGGAATTCATCCAGGATAATGTACAGATGCTGCATTAGAGCTCAATACTCCCTGTGGTTCCCTCAGGTGCAGGCTTAAGTGTCAGGATCTGGCCTAGTGAAGCCCTCACAGACTCTGTTCCTCTTTGTGCCCTGTTCTGCCCTCTCTATAGGGATGACTTTGGGGCTGTATCCATCAGCTCACAGAAAAGGGGACTGAGCAGAGGAGGTGGGATGAGAAGAGTAGAGGTCTATCTGGTAACTCGTCACTGATAAGCCAAGTCAACATCACCAGTTCACATCTAAGGACCAGTTCTCCCTGCAGCTTTACTGAGTGACCATGGAGGGTACTACCACACAATACAGGGCAAGAGGCACTGTGAGGCAATACCAGTATTTGTCCAGAAACAAACCTGTCCAGAGGGATGCTTAGGACCTGCAGGGGGTGTTCAGGCACAGAAGAAGGTGCTCAGGCTAAAGCAAAGGTTGATACCTCAGACCACAATGGGGTGCTGGGGACTTGAAGAGAAAGCTCTGGAGGAACAGAGGGCCAAGGGAATCCATAGAAATGCAGGAAGGGCCCAAGGAACACATGTAAATTAGAAAGTTGGGGAGCTGGCTTTCTGTCAAAATCTGAGGTTTCCTTTCTGTCTTAGCATTATATGAACTGAACAAGCCTCATAATGCATCTAATCCAGGTCATGTATGAGCTATTGAACCTCCAAACTTCACAGAATGTAAACATTTTTGCTAGTGTTATAAACTGTTTTTTTGGCTGGCTCCATTCACCGTGAGGGCAGGACTGGTGCAATATGTGGTGCCAGGGATTGAGCCTCGGTCCCCTGTGCCTGCCTAAGCTTGCCTTGGCAGGTGATTTAGGCCGCTGAGCTATCTTGCTGGCCCCATGTGTTGTTATAAATACTGGTATGCATGTAATGTTTTAAGGTGATGTTTTCAGTTCTTTTGGCAAAGACACCTAGAAGGGCAATAGCTGGGTCTTTCAGAATTTCTAATTTTAGTGCTTAGAAGAATATCTGTAGTATTTAAACATGTTTGCACTCATTGACATGCTCAGCAACAAGGTAGGAGATTTCATAGAATGGACAGCAAATGTAAAGCAACGAGACGATGGTCATGAGCTCCCTGGTGCTAGGACACAGGAGGGAAGCAGTGAGGGAGGACCACAAAGGAGCCACAGGACCACGCAGGATGACACGGGCGTTCACCACTATGTTAGCGTGTGAGGCTGTGCAAGTGTCCACGTGTGTTAATACTCCTCAGGAGCACAGCTTATGTCTTATATCTGGTGAAGCTTTTACAGATAAGCACCATATGAAAATAGAAAAAGAATAAGAGAGATAATGACAATTGAAGATGAGAGAGCCAGTAAGGGACACCGACGTGATCCCTGGTTCTGTATT
Source organism: Capromys pilorides (assembly GCA_004027915.1). Taxonomy (NCBI): domain Eukaryota; kingdom Metazoa; phylum Chordata; class Mammalia; order Rodentia; family Capromyidae; genus Capromys; species Capromys pilorides. Next base: position 9,333 of record PVKN010018335.1, read on the forward strand.
CTCTCAGCATGTAGCAGGATGCAGCCAAGCCCCACATGTTCCCACTCCAGGAAGATTGTACAGAAACTTCAGCAGCTGTGTCGCTCTCTGTCCAGGAGCTGCATCAGGAAGCAGTTTGTTTAAAACTTAGGACTTAGGAGAGGACAGGGATAGACAATGGGCATATACGCATAAGACATTGGACTGAAGTAGTTAATGCACGGTTTATGACACTTTAATTATTTTACAATATTACAAAGGAAACAACATCCATGACCTGAGTACATGAACAGAAGTGAAAGATCAAGCTGCACATGCAAACAAGACTATCACATAATGGGGAATGGCTTTCTTCTGGAAGGCTACCATTGTTACTGAAATTCCTCAGTACACTCACAGCAGCTCTGTGTGATGCCCTCTCTGAATCATTCAACCCCAGAGCTCTCTATATAGCAGGAGTCCATGCAAATGGGGCCGCCCTCTGCTGATGAAATCCACCTGAGCCCTCACTTAACAGCCTGGGGAGAGCCCAGGCCTGGACACTCTGGGGCTCTCACTTGGTGATCGGGCCTCAAAACAGACGGCTCACCATGGAGTTTAGGATGCGCTGGCTTTTCCTTCTGGCTATTTTAAAAGGTAATTTGTGGCAAAACAAAAGCTACTGAGTGTGTGAGTGTCATGAGCTGGATAAACAGTGTCCCTGTGTAACAGTTTCCTGAGCAGGATGTCTCTGTGTTTGCAGGTGTACAGGCTGAGGTGCAGCTGGTGGAGTCCGGGGGAGGCTTGGTGCAGCCTGGAGGGTCCCTGAGCCTCTCCTGTGCAGCCTCTGGATTCACCTTCAGTGACTACTGGATGACCTGGATCCGCCAGACTCCAGGGAAGGGGCTGGAGTGGATCTCCTACATCAATGGTGATAGTAGTGATATAGCCTACGCAGACTCCGTGAAGGGCCGGTTCACAACCTCCAGAGACAACAGCAAGAACACGCTGTATCTGCAAATGAACAACGTGAGAAGCGAGGACACGGCCCTGTATTACTGTGCTGATGGCACAGTGAGGAAACCTCAGTGTGAGCCCAGACACAAACCTCCCTGCAAGAAGGCCCAGTACCAGCAGGGGGCGCTGTGGATCCATTGAGTACAGGCTAGAGCCCCAGGTGCAGGTGCAGTGCAGGAAGACCTGGAGTGAGAGCTTCCTGTTGGCCTCTGGGGTTTCCGCTGTCTTAATGTCACACAACTAGATGACAGCAGAAATGCACAGGCTTCACTGTGTTTGGTACAACGTCTTACTATGCAGCTCAGATTCATAGTGATCTTTTTTTTTTTTTCCTAACCTCCTCAGTGTCAGGATTACAGGTATAATCCACCACACCCAAACTTGAGGCTGGATCAATGAACCCGGTGGTGGGGCTGGCCTGGCATATAGGTGGGGGATCGAATTTTGGTTCCTGCTCTGGCCTAAGCAGGTGCTTAGTTCACTGAGCTATTTCACTGGCCGAGATACAAATATATATGCATATATATATATATATATATATATATATATATATATATTTCATATTAATTTTTTAAAAGGAGAATGAATCTGAAAGCATCTTGTACATTTTAAGAAGTTAAATTTCTTTGAATGCCAAATCATCTTTACCTAAAGATGAAATAATTTTCTCTTCAGAAGGAATAATTGCTTATTACAGAAGTAAATGATTCAGATTAGAAATTTAAATATTTTTATCGCTCTCTCCATGTTTTCAGGCCTTGAAGGTCTCACTTACCTCAGGAGACCTGATCCCCAGACTCAGCCTAGCAACATGTGGAGCCCTGTAGTCATGGTAGGAGGGAGAAGGGTGGCCAGACTGGACTTGGGGCAACATCCAGGAACCTGAGCTCATTTGCCCATGTTAGCTGGTGAAGACTTCACTACTGTTTCCATGGTTGCTCACCACAAGCCTGTCTTCTGTGTCTCAAAACCTGGCCTCAAATTGGCTTAATCAGCTGTGAATGCTTTCAAGCTAGAATTTTTATGCTCCTGGATATGTACTTGAATCTGCCTTATGAATTCCATTTCTTTCCTATGCTAAGCACTCATAGCTTCCAAAATTAACTTAAAATCTTCAGTTTTTTTGTCTGTATCTGCTCTAGAGTCAGTAAGCATGTTTTTCATTGTGGACACCATATCTTCAGATATCTGAGAAATTACTTTTGATTTTATTTTTTTCTAGAGCTCCATTCAATTACTTTGTTGTTACTTCAGAAAGGAGAGGTGGGTGGCTTTTGGATTGTCTCTCCTCTTTACCCCCTTGGTTTGCCTGTGGTGAACTGGGTGTCTAAAGCTGCATATTGTTTAAGCGTCTTCTCATTTTTTTCTTTTTCTAAAGGTCAATTCCTGGAGTGAAGCTTGTAAATTCCCGTAGCAGGTTGCTTTATTTCTGGTATTTAGAACTCTGAAGAAATGGCTACTACACTGAATTTTCAGTTCTATGGTTTTGAGTTTATTGCAAGATCTGATCTCTTCAATTTATTGAGGGTTGGAAGTCACTGCCTCTTTGGCCCAGTCTCTCACTCTTTGGCACTGTGCCACAGTATTTTCTGTGATCCTTGGTCAATTGCATTCCTGAAATACCAGGAAGAACAACTGGTTAGAACAAGTATATCAATTTTGGCTATAGGGGTTCCAATGATAATAGCATTAAACAGCTTAGACAGTGCCAAAGTTAGGTCTGGGATATGGCTCAGGGGCACAATAGCTGCCTGACAAGAGTAAGATCCTCAGTTCAATTCCCAGTACCTCCCACTTCTAGCCAAAAAAATGACAAAGTGAGTTGACCATGAATTTAACACCTTTAACCATATGAACTAGATTTGTGATTATACAACAAAATCTAAAGCAAACCAGAAAATTGTATGCAGTATACAAGCACTCTTTTTCCCTCAAGGGTTAAAATTTAAAAGGGGTTAGGGAGAAAATAGAAAAGTTGAAGAAGAGGAAGAGATTAAAAGTAGGGCTGAAGGACAAAGGGGGAGCCTACTAACTTTGGGAAACTGGTTCAGAAGACTAGAGGGAAAGAGACAAGGAAGAGATAAAAAAAAAAGAGACCAGAATAGTGTTGGGAGCTGCAGGAAGCCAAGAAATTGATCAAGTGTGTCAGGGTTGGACTGGGCCTCCATGCCTGAAGCCAATGGGCTGCCTCAGTGCTGAGAAAAACATCCTGTCTCCTTCAGGCCAGCTATTAGTCGCTAAGCAACCTTATGTCATTTGGTGCAAACTTTGCAAAAGTATAAATAAAGGAAGGTTTTTGTGTGAGTCGAGTTAGTCTTGCTCATCAGGCAGACTGGCGACCACCTAGCCCAGATATTAGTCTTTTTTTCCTACTGCCGCGTCTCCCTGGGGTTGAACCATTCACAATAAGATCTATGGATCCCTACAGAATAGAATCATAGCTACCAAGAGGTTAGAAACTATGTTCACACTTGTATGAAAACAAGATCAATCAATGAAAGTGGGGAAAAAAAGCAGAAAACAACAAAAAAGTAAAACCATCACAGAAACATTCACACCAATGAGAAAGAGAGCGAGGAGAGAGAGAGAGAGAGGGAGACAGAGAGAGAGAGAGAGAGAGAGAGAGAGAGAGAGAGAGAGAGAGAGAGATATGGAAGGGAAGTGAAGAAAAGAGAGGAGAAATCTGGTTTTACGTTTGTCTCTGCTGACACCAGCAGATAATGTGTGGAGACAGAGTCCTAATCCATGTTGATTTATCCCAGCAAACCAGGAAAAGCTATTTAGTCATGGGCAGGCTTTCTTCACATGTAACAAGTGTCAAATACATGAACAGACTCACACTGGGGAGAAGCTCTACATACATAATCAATGTGGCAAAACTTTCATCACATGATGCCTATCACAATCATGTATAGACTTAGACAATGGAGAAACCTTAAGTATATCATCAAGGTGGGGAAATCTAGCACAGAGTTTAAAGTATGTGAAAGAAGCTACACTAGGTACAAACACTACATATGTAAGCAGTGTGGGAAGGCTTTCCCTCATCAAGGCAAGTGGAGCAAAAAGGACTCAATAGAAACACAGTACGTGTGATCAGTGTGTGAAGCCAACAGTGATTCTAAGCTCAAGTACCTATGTAATAGAGTAATAGTATCACGAAGATTCTCTTCTGGAGGGTTAAGAATATAAGTTTGCAGACCAAAATTAGAGAAAAAGAAGAGCTACAAGGATAACCAATATTTTGGCTCTGGCACTTAAAGATCAGTGAGGACTCAGGATATAAGAGAACCTGAGCTGTAACATCCTATAACTCAGTGGTGTCCCAAATTCTCTGTTCAAGGAGATTATGGGGCCACTGAGGTGCCTAAGGAGAGTCACCTAGAGACAAAACTTTCTCTCAGGCTTCCACAGAGAGCAAACTGGTCAAGCAATGACCATGACTCATCCAGATGGCTGGCACTGACAAAAGTTCTATAAAACGCTATACATGGTTTCAAGGTAATCCTGAGGGGATTTGACTGACGTTATCTGATATGAAAATTACATGTTTTGTTATATAGGTCGTGCTTTAACTTGGACTTAACCACCCAGGAGAAAAATTTACCCATGAAGCATAAAAAGTAAAGCTAGATTAGTATGCTGAGCTGTAAAAGGCTCAAGTCAACAACTTCTGACATTGCCAGCTCTGCCGATAACCCATTACTATTATGGACTATTACTCTATGTATACAACTACTTACTTTCTGTTAGTTCAATGAGAAGAAATATTTGTACCAATAGTGTTTAGAAAATTATCATGTCTGCATCTTATACTCTGAACAACTACTATGAAGACAATACGCATTGTATCAGTCATTGTATTTGTCCTATTAATGTGTTTTGAAACTGTCTCAATGTTCATTATTAAAAGTAATAAAAATACATAAATAAAACAATGTGTGAAGACTTTGTGACAGATTATGAAGCACATGAACAAACTCATAGAAATCCTCTGCATGTAAACGATGTGAGGAGGTATTCAGATGATGCAGACATTGTCATGAACATGTATGGACTCACTGGAGAGATATAATATGTACATAAGAAGTGTGGAACGGCCTTTGGAAGACACAAAGACTGTCACAAACACTGAAGGATTCCCACTGTGACCAGAATGCTGTTAATACTGATTGGAAAGCCAAGCTAAGGATGATTGAAATTGGAAAAGAAAAACAAAGAAGGCTGCATGTGCAGTGACTCAGTGTATCAAATAATTTCCTTCTGTTCAGGGTACACTTGCTTCACAGAACACCATAACAGTAAGATAGTGTCATTAAGTATGGAGGTGCACATTTTATAAAAATTTAGGGAAAGATATATGTGACTAAAAAACACAGAATGAAGGGATTTGAGATAAAAATGTAGATTTTTAAAGGCAGAAATTTTATAATTTAAGAAATAAAAATAAATATGATGAAATATGATTTTATATTAAATATTATTATTAGTATTATGCTGTTACATAGCTTGAATTCTGTGCATGTATGCTTTAGAAGGTGGCCAATGGAGAAGTTTAGTCTATTGTATGATTTCCTAATTTCTATGTTACATAAGTGAAGTTTTGGCCAATAAGCATGTACAAAAAGAGCACAACAAGGCTCCTGGACACTTCCTGGAGTCCAGTCTGGCTCTCTCTTTCTCTCCCTGAGTGCAGGCTCCACATGGTGATGGGCTGCATCAGCACCGGGTCTGTGGAGCTGCCCAAGGGGAGGGCAGACCATGTGGACGGAGATAGGAACAATTTATTTTCCTAATCGCAAACATTTACTCCTGCAATGAACAATGTCTCTTCATGATGAGAAACTATTATTTATTTATTTATTTTCATCTTTAGATAATGATGACATTAAAAAAAAAAAAAAAAAACTTAACTTCTCAAAATCTGCAAGTTACTTCCAGGTTTAATGCCCTGTCAAGAAAATTCATGTGAAAGAAAAAATATATAACTATACTTGTATGTTGAATATTCGGGTCTCTGTGGGTTATGCGATGTTAGGACAGAAAGGAAACTTCAGAGGCCAATCCCAAGCTCTCACTTCTCCGATGCTAGGTCTGCACCTGTTCCTGGGGCCCTAACTTGTGTTCAGTGAATCCCCATCGCCCCCTACTGGTAGTGTGTGACGTGCAGGGAGGTTTGCGTGAAGTCCCTTCATGGTGCCTGCAGTGCAGTAATACACAGCTATGTCCTGAGCTATCATGTTCTTCATTTGCAGATACAGCCTGTTCTTGCTGTTGTCTCGGAAGAGGGTGAACCGGCCCTTCACGGAGTCTGTGTAGGCTATATCACTACTATCACCGCTGATGTAGGAGATCCACTCCAGCCCCTTCTCTGGAGCCTGGTGGATTTAGCTCAGGTAGTAGTCACTGAAGGGGAAGTAGTCACAGAGGCTGCGCAGGAGTCTCAGGGACCCCACCACCACCACCACCACACAAGGCTGCAACAAGCCTCCCCCAGAGTCCACCAGCTGCAAACGTGGAGACATCCTGCTCAGGGAACTGTCACACAGGGCCACTGTTTATTCAACTCAAGCCACTCACACACTCAGTAGCTCTTGTTCTGCACGAATTACCTTTTAACATAGCGAGAAGGAAAAGCCAGAGCATTCTAGCCTCCATGGTGAGCTGCCTGTATTCAGTCCTAATCGCCAAGTGAGAGCCCTTTAGTGTCCTGGCCAGGGCTCCCCCTCAACTCCCTCTGAAGCTATAGAGTGAGGGCTCAGGTGGATTTGAGGCCCTATTTGCCCGGAATCCTGCTATAAAGAGAGCTCTGGGGTTCAATAATTGAGAGAGTGCATCATACACAGCAACTGTGAGTGTACTGTGGCAGTTCAGTAACAGTGGTAGCATTCCAGAGAAAAGTAATTCCCCATGATGTGATACAATCTTGTTCTGTGTGTATCGATTGATCTTTTACTTTTGTTCATTACACAGATCATAGGTTTCTAAATTTGATGCTGCTTTGTAATGATGTAAAATAATGAAAGTGTCATAAATGTCATCTTATGTATGTAGGATCCATGTCTCTGTGTTCAGTCATGATCCCATCAGCGAGCACAACTGGCACTCAGAGCTGGGCTGCTCTACAGAGCTTCTGGGTCCTGACAGAGATGGTCCCATGATACATTGAATCTCGTACAGTGAAAACCTCAGATAAGGAAAGCCGAGAGTGCTTGAGTATTCTGGGAGATATTTTGTAGTATACATAATAATGTGATACGATTTTTCATTATGTTTGTGCTGCAAAAAGCTTAGTAGTTTTCTCAAAGTCATATATATGTGCAATTAGTGGTTTTATTAATTTCCTGTGTTTTGCAGATGTGAATACAGTGCAAGAAACACAATAGATCTGTGAGTTACGAGTTCATGTGTACTAAGAACATCTCCTAAAAATCTTTCCATAGTACTGAAATGCTCCAACACACAGTGGTTAAGCTTAGTGACCTTTGCCAAACCTCTTCCTTTAATGAGAATATGATTTTTCTGCATTTCAATAGTTTCATAAACACATATTCTTTAAAGCCTATGTT
>PVKN010018336.1:0-16879 GCA_004027915.1 Capromys pilorides
CAAGGCATGTGCAGATAGCTGCCACGCCAGGAAGATCACAGGGGTGCAGGTAAAGGGTTCCCTTTTGTTCCACACAGGAGATAAAATCCAGGACCTCATATAGGCCATGCAAACACTCATCCTTCAAGCTACATCCCCAGCCCTATACTAGAATATTGTGGGAAAATGGAAAGCTTACCTGGGTTCTTCATTTTCTTCTTCGCATGTACCAAGAGGGGTACAGACATTGTGGGCCTTTGTGTAGGAACTGTACCATGTAAGTCAAGCTCAATCTACTGAAGTGAATGTGTAAGGAAGGTCCAAGTCACGAAAAAGACCAATGAAGCACAAGCAATTTGGCAAGTCATTAGTATGGGGTGTCAGTGTTACAGTTCCTGGAGAAAACGGAGCTGTTTGAAATGGTAGAATATTTGGAGCTTAGGAAAGTTCAGAGACATCCAACTTATGAATAGATCTACTCGATACTTGAATTTTGGAATTGTAATGCCTACCTAAAGCAAGGAAGTATCAGAAACTGGTGAGAAAGAGCAGATCATAGGAAGGAGACGGGGGGAGGGGAGAGGTTTAGCGAAAGGCATTTGAAGGCAATCATTTCTTGAAATACAAGACTGCAAACATTCTATGTTGATGTAACGTAGATCAGAAATGCACATATTGCTTGAATAGTCCTTCTACCCCTATGCTCCATAAATTAAGGATACCAAAAGAGACCAAAGCTGAGATACAGACAGTGCTTTCTGGGATCCTGCAAGCCTACCCTCCGCTCCAGCATTGGAAAATGCCAGTCCCTAGGAGCAGGGCCAAGGCAAAGTCTCCTGAACAGCCTGGCCCCACTCTATCCATACAAGCTGCAGCAGGAGAATGGGGAGTAAGTCTACTGCACAGTAAGAAAGAGGCCTCCTGTGTAGGCACTGGGAGACATAAATGCTGATGGCGCTGGCGTTCATGGTAGTGACTGGGGGTGTGGTGAACAGGTGGCACACGGCAAAGGTGACAGAGGAAATCAGAAAGGGTTCGGCATGAACCTCCTCCTATGCAGGCAGGCCACCTCACCCCAAAGAAGTATCTCACCTATGCAGCTCCAAAGCCTATATCCAAAGTATATATTCAAAATGAAAACAGCAATGGGCTTGACCTCACACGATACAGCTGAAGAGTGACTGTGACTAGGAATCTCAGAGGGCAAGGGGGAAGTGGCTGAGGACGCACCTGGGAAGCGGCTCTGCCCCTCATGCATGGCACCTGGGTCAGCGTGCAGTGTCAACATGTGATGCCAATGTGTGGCAGACATGCCCTTGAGGAGCTGGCCGAGGTGACACTGTTAAGCCCACCCATGGTCCTTTCATAGCTGGCTGATCTGGCTGAGGAAGAAGCTGGCCAGAAGCTGGCACATGGGTGATTACGGAGAAATAAATGAATGACTCCTGTATTGTATGCTGCTTTGTCTGCCACAGTGTGCATGTGAAGCAAAGTGAGGGACTGTAGCTTATCACGTTGCAACCGATTTAGGGAATGGGGTGCTCTTCAGCATCTCTGCTCCGAGAGGGCATCAGGAGCCACTTGGCTTCCAGGGGGAAGGCCAACCATGGACACTCAATGCCCTCCCCACGGAGTCTGCAGAGCCCAACTCTATGCCCTGGGATGGTGCCAGCAGACCTGGTGCCATGGACAACGCCAAGCCCAGTGTCCACACTTCATGATGTCCATGACCTAATGTGGCCCTCTGAGTGTCCTCCAGAACCAGAGGCAGCATCATCAGTGCCATACACCCATGAAGGAAAGAAGGAGCCACCTCCACCTCCACGTTTCAGGACCCGGACCTCTACTGGGGCTAGGGATTATGTGATCAAGCAACACCAAAGTCGTGCTCTCTGCTGGTACAGACCACTCTGGTTTTCCCAGCCCAGCTCCTCCAAAACAACTGCAGACATTCTTGGGGAGGTGGGGACACCGGTGGTCATTTAGCCCACAATTAACAGAAAATATTGAGGCCACCGTATCATTCAGTAAAACAGGCTGCACACTGGGCTTTTTCTCAAGCAGAAGCGGCTGTACAATTGCAAGCCTTGGGCTGTCAGCAGAGGGAGGAGCCTGTGAACTGTGAGGTTCTAGCAGCTCAGTTGGCATGGGTGAGGACCAGGGCAGCAGCAAGACAAGAGTCCCTGAGGAGTTCAGTCACAGCTCTGGCGAGGAGAAGAAGCACATCACAGAGTCCAGCAAGGCACCTGTGTGTCGCCCACACAGCCCTAGGCAAATGGAGACCATCACACAGCACATCCCGTTCCTGTGTGCCCCACCTTCCTATCTGGGGATGCTTGCATGGTGATGCTCTGAAGATGGTTCCTCTGGGAAACACAAACAGGCACATGACCACACAGCATGCTTGTTACACACGAAGGCACCCTGGCTTCTGGCCCACTAACTGCACTCCACGCCTCCTGGGACCAGTGACACCCACCAGTCAGAACCAGGAAGCATGAAGTGCTCTCTGTCTCCTGCTCCTCTACCCAGGCTCTCACACCCAAAGGAGCCCAGCTGGATTAGGGCAGCTCGAGCGGCACTTGGAGCTCTGAGAATTCTGCCCAGCTGCATGCAGCAGGAGCTCTTCTGAGACCTGGTAACAGGAACCAAGCTCTGAGGGACAGGGTCTAGGGCAGTGGTGGTGAACCTGCGGCACATGTGCTGTACCAGGCTGTTTGTACCATGGAAAGCTCAAAAGGTTGGCCATCATGGGTCTAGGCTGCACATGAGTGCTGGTGACTGTCAGCCGCCACCACCTCCAGGAGAGACCACCTTTTCAAGAGCATTCATACTGGGACACACGCCAGACTCCAGGTAAGGCTGATCCTCTGGGGACACGATGGCCAAGCAGCCACTTCTGTTCAGGCCCAGGTACCAGTTCCCTCTTAAAGTCAAGTGATCTTCTTCCCCAGAGCTAGGAGCAGCTCCAGTTCAAGGGCCCAAACCACCTAGGAATCACCGACCCCAGGCCAAGCCTGGGATGTGCTTGAGGCTAATTCACGAAGAATACTTTAAGCTACTTCCTGCAGGAGTAAGCAAGCGCAAAGCAGTTATGCAAGCTCTAGCAGCAGATCGGCAGCAACCCTTTGAGAGGTAACTCCTGTCCCCAGAATCACCCATGAGGGGAACATCCTTAGTGGGGAGCAGCTATGCAGTGACCCAGCTCACTGCTGGCTGGGCAGAGCCACGTGCCATCCCTGGCACCTAGGGAGTGCAACGTTCCCTGCCCAGGCTGCTCCTCGCCTGCTGGGTGGATCTGACGCTCGGTGAGGCCAGTGGGCTTTCTCCTTCCTACTAGAACTTCCGAGACCATTCTCCCACTCCTCCGTGCACCCTCATGGCTATGTCCCCACACTGCAGAGGACAGCAAGCCCTGTCATACTGTGCTATGCTGCCTGTGGCAGGTCCCAGTTGTGGGTGCAGCAGATCTGCCTGTGGCATCTCAGCAGGGCTCTGTCCATGGGGAGGCCACGTGGGGGCAGCCATGGCTCATGGTCTCCCAGAAGGTGGGCACTGACCTGGGCCTGTAAAGGGCAAGAGAGTGGGTGGCACAGGGTCCTCAGCACTCAGAGGGATCAGGTAGAGGTCCTTGACTCGTGGGCTGGTGTTAGCTAGGACCCCAAAGCGGCCACAGCTGCTGAAGTAGGAGTAGACAGACATGTAGGCGCCTTCTTCGTCCCATGCTGCAGGCCGAAAGTGGATCAGACAGAGCTCCTGCAAGACGCGACACAGACAGAGCCATCACCTAGGCTGCCAGCTGCCAGCGCCAGCACCTGGCCTCTGAACAGGAAGTCCCATGGGTTCTGACAGCACCTTCCCAGTACCCTGGTTCAGGGTGCAAAAACAAAGGCAGGCTTGGGATACAGGCTTTCAAGGCGAAGTTCTGCTCTCAGCACAAAGCTCGCCGCACTCCTCCCCTCCCCCTGGGCCTTCCAGGCCCCTGGAGCAGGGCGGGGTCTGTGCACAGGGACAGCCAGTGGTAGTGTCCACACAGCGCAGCTGTCACCCACATTCGGGGATCGCCACACAGGCACCTCAGGACCTGCAGGGGGCAATCAGCTATGTCCTCTTCACAGGCTGAAACCAAGCCAGAGGACTGAAAGGATATGGCTTCCCTAAGCAGGGTGCAAACCCTAGCGAGGGAACCCACACCCAGCACCTCCAGGGAGGTAAACCCAAGGCAGGTGCTTAGGGAAGCCAGGAGCCCAGCCCCTTCCTCATTCTCCATTCCCTGCAATGCTAAGAAAGTGAGAGGCGCAGGGTGTGTGTGCTTTACTAAAACTACACACATTATTGTAGGAAATCAGAAGCAAACCCATCCCCATAATCGTCAGATACACTGTAAGGGAGAGGATCTCTATAAATTTAACTATTCCATTTAAACATATAGGTTCCAGACTGACATCTCAGGTGTTAGCCCAGCAAAAAGAGAAGACATGAAAACACAAACTGAGATAGATACAGTTCCCCATCATTACAGATGACGTCTTGTAAGCTGCAGATACCTTGGACGTGGAAGACCGGAGCTTGGTGACGTAATCCCACACTGTTTTCGGGGCAATCCTCCCACCAATGTGAATGGTATCCGGCAAGACCTAAACAGGAAGCAGTCAGAGCAAGGGGCCAGGGAGACTACAGAGTTCCCCTAAATGGTAACCAGGTAAATGCACAAAACCCCGCCACACTCGTGAAAACCACCAGCTTTCCAGGAAAGCAGCAACAGCTGTGCTGGTGGTGGATGGCCAAGCCCCGCCAAGGACTAGGAGTCACCTCGCCCAAGGAGGTGTGGTGTCCAGCTGTGCCCCCAGGGCCAGCATCAGAGGTCACCATGCCTTGGTTCTGTACTCTGCTTTGTGAACGCAGAGCGATGCTTTGGGCGTGGATCACCACATGCAGTGCCCTTATGTTCCTTCCAAAAGTGGGAGGCCTGCCATGCAGAAAGCTAGGAGCACACACAGGAGGAAAACCCCTGCTCCAACCCAGCCAGGACCCCCAGGGTCTCCAAATTCCTGCCCCTTCCCCCTGCCCCTTCCCCTGCCTCACTGTAGCCACTTCTGCTTCACCAGCAGAGGCACCTACAGAGCCAGGTGTGAGTGTGTGGCAGGTGGCCCCTCACTGGCCCCCACTGCACCCTGGGAGACGCTTGCAGGTGAACACACCCTCGCTCTCACCTCGCACAGATCAGGGGAACTGCAAGAGGCAAGATATGCCTTAGCGACAAATTTGCCTACACCCTGCATGTTAACAAGGCCTTTCCAGATGCTGCTGAGGTGAGGCACAGTCAGGGGCGGGGCTCCTATTCCGGGGCCCTGCAACTCAGAGATGCTGTAAAACAGAACCACAGGAAACACTGTCAAGTTCTTGTTCGGTGGGAACCGTGGAAGGGTGGGGACAGCACATTTACAAGCACAAGTAAATCTATACTAACTTGCCTTGGCCAAGAAGTTATTTGAAAACTAATAATTTAGATACTTGGACAAAGAAAATAAGCTGGGAAGTCAACAAATGGTGATGGTCACATCACTTGCCATTTCTGTTTGCAACATCTGTCCCTTCAACTAGTAATTAGGTGCCTCAGAGCTGAGCATTTCCAGCCGAAGGGCATGAAGTAGATTCTGGCAGGAACTTCAGACTTGAAGCATTTCACAGCCACCTGTCCCTTGTTCATCTCCAAGAACAACAGGGCCCTGGCCAGTGCAGACCCTATCCCAGTGCCCACCTGATACTTGGTGACGAAGGAATCAATGAATGTCTCGCGTCAAGGGATGAGAACGGCTTAATAAGTATGGACTTGGGCACCGGCACAGAGGGCAAGGCAGGCCTTTGCGGTGCTGGTCCGGCCTCAGCTGTGTGGGTGCCGTCCGGGTGGCTTGCGGCAGAGGCCTCGACAGTGCAGGTCCTACTCACAGCAGTCCTGGGGTCACGGCCTGATACAGTGACCGAGGCGAGTACCCCAACTGAGCAGCTGGAGCAGCCTTCCATTGGGAAGGGCCCAGCATGTCTGCCCCCTGGAGGCCCAGGGACACACTTTTTCTCTGGCCTTGGACCAGAGGCCCTTTCCAGGTACAGTTCAGAGGTGTCTTTGGGCAGGGCCACTGCAGATCTTTTGTGGGACAAGTGATGAACTGGGTCAGGCAGAGAGCTTCTGGGCTTGGATTCTAAGTCCTCTTTCACTGGAGAAGATAATTTTTGTTTTTTAGGAGCTGGTTCATCTTCTGATGGCCCCTGACCTGAGAATTCAAAGACAGAGTCAGTGGGACACACAGCACCTTCACCGCTTGCTGGTGAGCAGGTAGTGACGTCACACAGGAACAGAAGCCCAGGATGCAGGTAATGCAGACGCCAGGAAACCACTCCTCCCTTTCTGTTTGACTGTTTCACCGAGGCCTGGCTACAGTCGCTTTTAGGAAGACCAATGACTTTAAACACAATCACGTTTTCTTTGGTTTCCAGGTTCACCCCAGACTGTGCTCACCTGTGCAAACTTTACAGTTTAGGTCAAAGAAGTGGGCCTGGTGCTGACTCATCCGCTCCTTCAACCTACTGCTACGGACCCCGGAGAGAGGCACTGTACTCTCCTCACAAGCAGCACATAGTGGTTCCTGCTGCTCCTAAAAGAGGGGTGATAGGGCCAGGTCATTGCCTTTCCAAATTGTGCACACTGGAAGTGCAGTCTTACAAGATTAGTAGCACTGGAAAAGAGGAAACGTTGGTTGCAGGTGTTGCGAACCTGCACGGGGAGATGTCCTTACACATCTGCTTCTGGTTTAGTGTTTGCACTGTAGGCCCCGGAAGCACCCAGAAGGGGTCCACTTTACCCTCTGGTGCCATTACTGCCATCTACAAAACCCACATTCCTATCTTGCACTGGTGGAAGATATCTCCCCTCAGGAATAGTTTCTGACTTTCTGGTACTAGTCTTACTGTCATTCTGCCCTTTACGCTGGGACCTGGTCGCCTAAAAGGATAAACACAAAATCAAAGCCTTAAACCCTGAGTTCTACACACAAAGCACATGGCCTTGCAAGGAGTAGATGACTCCGAACAGTTGAGCTTTCAGGGACTCAAGCCACTATTTGCCATCCACTCTCTCAGATTTTTGTGGGCCTCTTTTTCCCACATGTAAAGTTCTTTAGACACACGTTCCTGCGGCGTCACCCTCACCAGCCTCTCCAGAGATTTCTTCATGCAGTATTTGCAGGAAGAGTCCCTGTAAACAAGCACCATTCCATCACTACTGAAAAGTGGATAATCATTTGCTAATTTGATGAGCAGCACAAGTTCTGCCAGAAGGGAAGGGCCACAGCACAGACCCTAAGCCCCGCAGGGAGGCAGTAGTGAGCCACACCCTGGGGGGCCCTATCCAGCTCCCCAGGAGGAAGCCCCAGCCTGGCCCAGCAGAAAACTGACTTCACACCATGCTGCACAGACTGTGCCAAACACCCAGCAGTCCCAGGAAACAAATCCCAAACTCAAGGTGGAAGAGAAGTCAAAAAGGGACTTAGCAAGAAGGCAGGAAGAGATCCATGCCTTCCACCAGGCCTTGCTGACCCCAGGGATGCAGCCAGAGTCCTTGATCCTATAGTGTAGGCAAGTAGCACTTTTCAGCCTTTTTAAAAACTTGTTAAGGCTCACAAAGTTTTTAAAAGTGCGTCTATTACTGCAACCCAGTGTTTGGCATGAGTTCTGATATTTGTCACAGAGCTTCGTGATACCCAAGTGACTTCATGTGATGATGACTCTGTTAACATCTAAGTTTCCAGCTAAGAATAATGGAACGAGAAAGCATAGGGCAGTGGTGTCAAACCTCCAGCATGCATGCTATGGCAGGCTGTTTATCGTTGAAAGCTCTCAAAGGTTCTCCACCAGCAGCACAGGGCATGAGAGAAATCCCAGGCACACTGATTTGGTATTCCAACTTTCATGCACCACATGACAGTGAATTTTTAAAATATCTACTGAGAACAACAGGTCAAGACTTGAACATGTCTGTGTTTGGGTCATGTTTGTGTAGATGTACTAAAACATTGAGATGTTTCATTTTAATTAGTCTTATGGCTTTCAAAAGATACATAAAGAAAACACAGGGCAGGACTCAGAGCTGAAAGAGAAAGCCCTAGAAAACAGTCACAGTGAGGGTGAAGGGCCTGCTGGGCCAGGGCCTCCTGTGACCTCCGCTGGAGGAGAACAGTAAGAAAACAGGCAGAAAGGGTTTTCTCAAGCTGGAGGACAGACCCTCCCAGACCCTGGGAGACAGAGCTCCACTGTTATGGATGCCCCAGCGTATGACACTCGTGGGATTATGGCGATTTTTGATCTAACCTAGTGAAGGGCGCAGGTGCCACAAGAACCCCAGGAAGCCCAGGGAGAGGAGGACAAAGATCCCGAAGGAGAGAACACGGTGTCTCCACACAGGGTGTTGGGGATCCTGTGAGCCTCGGCTGGCAGAACCCAGCCGGCTCACTGTATCTGCATCAGGAGCCCTGCAGCGTGCTGCACACACCTGGTGTTCAGGGTCCTGGAGGTGGAGAACGGCGCTGGGGCCGTTACTCCTGTGGCAATTATCTGTAACTTGGAACAAGTTAAACATCTTCTCAAGGTGGAGGGCAGCTTCTCCTCCGACCTCATTTTCAGTCATGTTTGAGTCGCCGCGTTCACAGGCTCTGAACAGAACAGGAGAGGAGCCAGGTCAGCCACTGACATCTGTCGTCGTTACGCTTTATAAAGAGCGAGACGGTCGTGAAGCACTCTGTGAAAGGACACTCCCCCTCCACACACTTAGAGAACGGCCCACCCTTTCCATAGAATCTCTTTCAAGGAGCACCTTGTATTTTGGTGAATTGGGGACTCTGGCTGTGACAGGGCAGGACCTGCAGCCCTGAGGCATCCTGGGGCTGCAGAAGCTGTGGGCTCCGAAGTCACCCCAGGTCTCCTCCTGGCTCCCATCAGAGCCACAGACTCCACGGCCAGGGGACCCAGCACTGGTCGCTCCTGCTTGGCCGCTGAGGTGCCTGCTGGGGCCTCCCAGAGGCAGGGCCTTTGAGGGATGTGGCCCTCATAGGCCAACGCTGACTTATTCATGTCCAATTTGGCTCCTGCCACGTTAGCGAAAGGATGTGGCTTCTGCAGCAGAAGACTTCTGGACGAAGGCGGCCTGCCCACCAAGGAGCCAGAGAGGGCTGTGTTCACAGAGCCCAGGCCAGCGCCCGCTGCTCGGTCCTCTCTCCTGGGGTCCTTTGGGGCTGTAGAGCAGAGCACAGGACACTGGGTGAGAGGAGGGTCCTCAGTGCCTTTTCACAAGCTGACACTGCAGCACACTCAGAAATCCCACAAGCACTGCCTGGGCATCACTGGGATGCTCTCACATGGGCACATATGACTTCAGATTCAGGAAAATGTAAGCCAGGGCTGCCGGCAGCACTCAGAACTGTGGCCCTGTCGTCCACAAAGAAAAGGGCTGGATCATAGTCTTCCTTTAAACCTTCTGTCTCACCCAGCAAGCTAATTATCTAGGACCCCATTTCCTCACTAAGCTGCAAAACTAGAGATTTCAGCTCATCCAAAATAGGATCATGCCCATAGAACTGGGCATGGTGCTGCACACCTGTGGTTCCCGCACTCAGGAAGTTGAGATGGGCGGATCATTGCAAGTTCAAGACCGGCCTGGGGCTACAAAGTGAGGACAAGGCTAGCCTGAACTACATAGTGAGATCCTGTCTCAAAAACAAAAATATAGGTAGCTTAAGAATAGCACTTTATGAGGAATTCAAAGATAATTTCTGTTAAAATGTAAACTTAAAAAATCATTTTGGGGTAAAAAACAGACAAGTCCTGCTCCTATTCACACCCAGCCTGAGAACCCTGACGGAGACGCCCCTCTGTCAGAGTGGATATCACCTGGCACCTCACTGTCCTCCCAAATGATGCTGCTCTTCTGCTCCCCACACTCACTCTGAGTGTCCTGCAGTGTCAGCTCAAAGCTGCCCAGCATGAGCTGACCACCTGGGCTTAACACCAACAAGAACGGTCACCAAAATCTCAGCAGAAGACAGGTAAAAACTCCCAGCTAGAACACAGTCCCACCCACAGCAGGGCAGAATCCTGCTGAAACTCTGTGTGAGCGCAGCAGGTCGGCCAGCGTGCCGACCTGTGCGGATCGACAGTGCCTGTGACCACAGGTGGCATACTAGCAGGAGCCCAGGAGCGGGGAGCAGAGAGGGACGCCCAAGGACAGCAGTTAGTGAGGTTTTGCCCTGTAGTATTTTGGGTACTGCACTGCTAAACTCAGGCCCTGGCCTGAGACACCTGCACCATCTCCAGCAAGCCCCTACCTGCATGTGCAGAATGGCCTGAGGCAAACCTGGGGCCATCACTAACATTTACCTTGCTTCTGGCCACGAATGCCTGCGGGCCTGAAATCCTCAATGCCCACTTCTGCAATGGGAGCTACAGAATCAAATGTCCCTTCTGTCAGGAAGCCTCTACTAGCCTCATTATATTTTCCCTGTTATTCCAAATCCAAGCCCCAGTTTACCTCAAGAACATATGCACACACACAGGACAAAGGCCATCAACTACCTGAGAGGGGACACGTTGCTGCAGAGTGGGATGTAGCTCCCTAACCACCAGGCTCTGTGCTCAAAAACCAATGGCTTCTTCTCCTTTGAACCCAATTGCTGTCACCCCTTTCTTGGGCTTCAAATAGCGATAGGTATAATATACAAATTACTTGCAAAAAGAGTAAAACCTGGACAGTTGCTTCCAGCTCACCTGTTCTACGAGACACATTCTGATTTCTTCTATATGAAAAGTGGTGTTCAAAACACACAAAGCAATGGCACAAGGTCCTCATGCACCTCTGCTTCTGCCTGTGTGGAAGCCACACTCCTGCCATGAGGCCTCTAGGACAGTGAGAAACTCCTTTCCTGAGCAGAGACTCAAATCTGCACAGCGCTCCTCCGAAACCGCTTTCCTTTTGTTGTTCTGTGTTGTGGCAGACTGAACCCACCAACTTGAGCACGCTAGGAAAGCTGCCTTACACTGAGCCATAGCCCTCAGTCCCACTCAACTTCACTATTCACTGTATTCTCACAGATAAATATAACACCAAAATAGGACCAAGAAGACGGCAGCAGGCTGTTTGCAGTCTGAACATCCAGACCTGCTGCCAAGCTACCTGGCGGCTATATGGGCCCTGTCCAGGTGGAACTGTGCACAGAGGGACCGTGCTTGGTTCCCACACCATGAAGCCTGGGCCTGCAGAGGAACCATGGGGCCAGCATAGCCTCCTCCGGCTCCTACAGCCTTGATCCTGATAGCAAAACACTGTGCTAAAGCTTAGCAGTAGAGGCCAGCGATACAGCTCAGTAGCACAGTGCCTGCCTGGCAAGCACGAGGTCCTGAGATTGATTCCTAGTAGCAAAAATTTTAAAAATGCTTAGTTACTCCAAAGGGAAGCCTTACAAGTAGACTGGACCACAGCCCCAGAGAAAACCTGTGCTGGCGCAGCTGGCTGCTGAGCCAGCACCTCACGTAATCAGAGATCTCCTCACACTGTAAGCTGATGGTGCGGGCTACTGAGTCCACACTGCACGTGATCACAGGCCACAGGAGCAAAGCTGCAGAAAATCTGCCTTCCAGCCATCGGGTAGAACATATCCAACTGTCAAGATGGAAACTGCACCAGAACAGGGGACAGGGGCCCCCAAAACAGAGATGAAACCCAGAGACAGAGACCCACCTGCCCCACTCTACTCAGGGCCTCCCCTCTTCCAGCATGCCTCACAAGGAGTCAAACTGGTAAAAGCAGTGGGGCAAAACTCTTCCTGGCAGGTGGATTCGGAGAGACAAACTGTCTAGAAACTCCCATGCTCTCGCAGGCTCCCAGGAGGCAGCGGGCAGCTACACGACAGGCTGAGCAGGCTGCCTGGCTCTATGGAGGGGCCAGCCTGGCCCATTCCGGTTCACAGACAGGACACCTGGTTTTCTGAACAGCAAGCTACTTTCAATTTATGGCAAAACACTCAGACATACCAAAACAATGACAATGTAGAGACCCAAGAAAAATACAGCAATAAAAATAACACAGAAACACCTGCTAAATTGATTCCTTTATCATTACAAATTTTGCCTAATTGGGAAATTGGTTTGGACATGAAAATTTAGTTCTGATTTTATTCTCTTGGGTAACTCCTAAAAAGACAAAAAGATGGCTCTACCAGCTGGCAAAATACAATTTCTAATCCTAATTCAGATTTCTAGGTTACAGTATTCACACTCCCAGGTTATACTTTCCCTATGTGGGTACTACAGGGAATTTGTTCCTCTTTTCACTCACCTGTGCTATGGGCCCACACCCCAAGAGCCCCCTGGAAACCTGTGCTCTCTGCACTGCAGTTCTGCCCACCACTGGGACTGTCTGTGTGGTGTGTGTACATCACTGAGGAAAGGCTTCACTGGGATTTGGGGTTCAGCAAACCCACAGGAACCTGGCCCCACAAGTTGGCACCCTTTTCTTTTTATCACCACAGTGACACTGAATGCCTACCCATCCCCACTTAGGGTGTCCGAACCACCAGGGATTGTGTCTAGAATGAAACTTTACTGAAAATTTCTAATAAAGCAGGAATCTGTTTTCGTTTTGTTTTTAAGTCTTAGGCCCACTTCATGCCTTACCAATTGGGGGTGGGGAACAGCAGACAAAAAGCCTAGGAGGAAAAAAGGATAGAAAAGCCCACCAGGGGTACTGCAGCCTCTGGAGAAGTCAGGTGCCACACCATGAGCTATTAACGTGAACGGAAACCCTCGAGCAGGTGGTTAAGGAGCGAGAGGCCCAGCTGCTGCAGGAATCACGCACCTGAGGAGACCTCAGGGCTCCGCTCACCTGCATCCTCCTGAAGGGGCCCCAGGGACCCCGGTGCAGGATGCAGATGGGCCCCTCTGTGAGGAGCTACAGCAGCCACTCTGCCATGTGGTTCTCTCATGGACACGTGGGCTGGACATGCCCAGCCACCTCCTCAAACCTCCCCCAGCCAACCCTGCCTAGCCCACGTCAGCCCACCAGCAGCTGGGGAGGCAGAACCAGAGCCTTGGGTGTCACCCATCCTACCCGCTACTGGGCCCTTGGGGCGCCTGCCCTGCCACCCCAGATGGCTCTACCAATCTCTTTATCATCCTCCCAATCACTGTTTAGGAAGAAGACACTTCTGGGGCAACAGAAAAACTCTCGAAGCGCACAGTGCCCAGTGTGTCCCTGCACAGGCCACCATCTACATGCCCACCGGTTTTAATTCAGAGATGCACAAGCACTGGGAAAACTGTTCCTGTGTTCATTTGTCGTGGCTGCCGGCCAGTGGCGCCCGTGAGCGGAGGATCCCCTGCGCAGAAGGCGAATGCCTCCTACCTGTGCACAGAAGCAGGTTTCCTCTCTGATGCCATCAGCTTCTTTGGTCCCTCGGTTCCGCTTGCAAGTGACATGGCGATGGCAGAAGCTCCTATTCCCACCTTCCCCAACCACCGCCCGTCAGCACACAGGGCTCCCAAACGACCCCTCGCAGTTTCAGCTGCGACTCTGGACGCTCCTGTACACACGGGGCTGCAGCCAGCTTACACCCGCCATCCAGGCACCGTGGCTGTGGTCAGAGGCTCAGTGCTTCTTACAGGGCTGTGCGCCTGTCACGGCTCTCACCACTGGGGCCCTGATACAAGTGCTGGCCCACTACGCACACACACAGTGGCGCTCACTTCTTGTACAGAAGTGCTCCTGTACAGCTGTTCCACCTTGGTGAGCCCTTGAGACACAACACCCATCATCAGCATGACATCTACTGCTTAATCCACATGAGGTGTATTAGGGTCAGTCAAAGTGTAACCACTGGATTAATTCACAGTACTTGCAATTCCACGTCCAGTCCTGGCTTGGGGGAATGTTAAATTCTTAACTGCATGACATTTGGCACTTACCTACATCAGGCCCTGCCCCCAGCTGACATGCAGCAGGCTGAGAAAAAAGCAAATGCGACAGGGCATGTACTTCGGGAACTCGGGGTACTCAACCTGCTGACACTTTTTGAAGGGGACACAATACACCAGAGCAGAGATGGCCAACCTTTTAGAGCAGTGGCACAGGCTTGCCATCACAGCGCTCAAGAGAGGGACAAGGCATTATTGAAACCTGAACTGAAAACAAATTCAGACACTCCGTTGTGCTCTGTGCATCCTAATCACAAGACAGAGCCGAGCCATGTGACCCAAGCCGGGGATGCATGCCACAACTCAAAGCGTGTCTTCCTTCACTTACTGACAACCTGGGCCAGGGCTGCAGCCTGAACATGACAGAGGAGCCGGAACCCTGAGCCCAGCCAGTGACCTCCTTCAGCGAGGACGCTGCTCGTGTGGAGGATGCCACGGCACTCACTCTGGTGCCTGTGGGCAGTGGCAGGTGTCCTTCAAGATTTCCCTGCATACCTGAGTACTGCAGTGTGAAATTCATGAGAACCAAACATCTGCTGCCAAGGCAAAAATTCTGTGGACTTCTAAAAGTTGTCCGAAGCTCTCTAGGGCAACACTAACTTGCACAATGAAGCCTGCAGCGTGGCAAAGGAGTTGATTATGTGTGGAAGTTGTAATATGGAAAAGGTCGGGCTCTGTGCAGGGCCATGATAAAGTGCTGTCTGAGCCAGAGGACCCAGGCTTGCTTAACAGAACCCAAGTGCTCGCCGGAGCCGGGCCCTGTATGCAGCTGGATACTAAGAGCCGCACCACCAGGAGGGTCAGCAGTGTTTTTGGAAAACACTGGGAGAAAGGGCCATAGGTGGGGGACGCACAGCCAGGCTGAAGGGGACCAGGACACCGGAATCTGCTTCAGGCTGATGGTGACTGGTGTCCACACGGCACTAAAACACAGTCTCGATTGCCCATCCTGGTCACCCTGGTGGCGATCCAGAGTGTGGGTGGCGCCCACAGGCTCACATCAGGGGAACACCTACATTTACCCCAGTGTAGTGGGGAGGGAGCAGCAGTCTTCTCGGGTGCCCCTGCGCTGGCCTTGTGGTCGTGGGCCCAGGAGAGTGTGCTACTCTTGCTGGCAGCCTCCGTCCCCGAACTGTCGCCCCTCGGAATCACCACCACTTTCTTCGCCGGGTTTCCAATTTCCTCTGGAGCTGGCCTCTTGTGCTCAGAGGACATTCTAATCCCTCCCTGGATAATCAGTGAAAGCCCAGTGGTTAGAGTCAGAAATGTCACCCTGCTGCCTCTCACCCAGAAGTAACTGTCCTGAGACTCCACACCAGGCTACCTTCTGGTACCTCACCCTCCCTGGGCTGGGATGCCGCTATGCACTTGGGGCATGCTCGAGCTCCCACAGAACACTGAGGAGTCAGGTCTCTGGGGCACATGAAGCTCCTGAGATAAAACCACGAGTCACTGCAGAGCTTCAAGTCCCCAGAGGACAGGACAATGTGTGAGGGCAGCAGAGAACCAAGCCAAGTACAGGTGTCGGGATGTGCTGAGCCTCAAGCGGAAAGGCGCCGTGATTCACAGACAAGAGGCAACAAATGCCGTGTTGTTCCTGGACAGAGACTGCTGGTTTAAACTCTCAGCTCTGTCCCCTACTGCACGTTTCCGCCCTGCTCTCTGGCAGCTGGGTATTACAAAGGAGCAGCACTGAGGTCAAAGCGTTCAAAGGGAGGCAAGCAGCAGACCATGTGCAGGATCATGGGAGCAGGAGCTGCATCTGCACAGTCCACACGGCAGGCACTGACGGTCACTGCCTGCCGAGCTCAGAACAACTCGGGACTAACCCAAGAGCTTGGCATCTGAAATGCTCCCAAGTCTTCCAAATCACACACAGTTGAAAAATGAAGCAGGGCCCTGACTAAACTACCCTCCCGGGTTCCTCGGGATCTGACTTCACACACGAGACCCAAGGGCTGGCTGGGAGCACCCAGGTGGCCCTGGGAATTCCAGTCCTGAGTTCCTGCAGGGCAGCCACCTTCCTGCAAAGCTTCAGAGCACTCAGGCTAACTGAGCCCTCAACTAAGGGCAGGAGCCAGGGGCAGGGGAGCTGGGATCGCATGGCATGGACACCTGCTGTGTCTGTGTCTCACGCCTTCAGCAGCAAGCACAGGATATGACACACAACAGCACACGCGCTTTTGTGTCAAGCCGTGGTCACCTGGCTCAGCTCACCTGCACACTAGGTTTTGGGAGACAGAATTCTTCTGGCGTCATCTTGACCTTCTTATGGTCTGGTCTTTTTTGTGTACTTAAAAATCTCACAGTAGCTGCCACATGCTTCAGAATGCAGTCGTTGCCACAGTATACCTCACCAGGCTGTGCCATACTGCGACACCCAGGGCCCGCACAGGGCACGGTGCCAGGAGCCACTGTCACCTGTAGGAGCCAAGAGGAGGCATCAGACGATGGATGTGCGATGCTGGCAGGAAACACTGGTCAGGGTGCCAGGGCGAGTGCCAAGGTTACTGTCTGTGAGAGATCCAACAATGTGTTTGATGTGAATAAAAATCTTTGTCCATGCAAACTGCACAAATCCCCCTCTGCTACACAAGGCGCCTCAGTGTAACCACGCCCAGCAGCTGGAGCTGGGTGGGGTGCTAAGCGGTCCCCTGTGCGCCTGCGCTCTGCACGTCCCCTCCCCTTCAGCTCTAGCATTGCTGAGGACACCCACAAGCCCATAGCTGGATCCCCAGAACCAAACGGCAGCTGCAGTGAGATAAGATGGAGTCACAGCCTGCAGACCAAAGCAGGCGAATGTTCCCGGAGGAGGCCCTGGACCCTTCCCGACAGGAGACCCCGTGCCTGGTGGGAAGCTACCTGCCCTAGTGGGCAGCGGGGCCAC
>PVKN010018337.1:0-16908 GCA_004027915.1 Capromys pilorides
AACATAGACTCATTAGTGAAATAAACCAGACCAACATATGCCAATATCGTATAGTCTCCCTAATATAAGGACTCAAAAGAAGAAAATAAATAAATAAATAAATTTTGGGTGGTACCAGGAATCAATCTCAGGACTTTGCATTTTCTGCATCCCCAACCCCTATAAATTTTACTATTATTATTATTATTATTATTATTATTACTATTATTTAGAAGAGTAACTTAAATACAAAATGTATTTGGAAGAGTTAAAAAAACTCTAAGGTTTATTGTAAGTGTTAATGTTTAATTGTTTGACTAATCTTACATATCTATATCAATCTAAACAGATTTGATGATGAACATATGTAATACAACCATTGTTAAATTTTTCTTGTTTTGAAAATCCTGTACTATATGTATTCTTGCTTGTTACTGTTTTCCTATCTTTATTTCTGCTATATTTACTCTTTAAAACAAAAACAAAACAAAAGTAATTTAAGAAAAAGAAAAAAAATAAAAAAGAGGCTATACTCATAAGTGAAAAAAAAGACAGACAGAGACAGACAGACAGACATACATGCTCTTTCCCCAAATTTAAATGATAATCTCATCTAAAAACACTATCACAGAAACATCAGAAAAGTGTTTGATCATGTGTCCAAGCACCTTGGTTTAGCTCCAGGAAGGACAGAGAAGCAGGCAGAAAGGTGATAAGGAATTTTCAATGTACAGTGTCACACGAATAAAAAGTGTAGGGATTAAGAAAGCCAGAGTGGTCCCTAGTGGCAAACACTGTGATAAAATCAGACTGAGGCAAGAGTTCAGGGTGTGGCCAGCTAGTTGGGGAAATGGTCATGACCCATCCAATCATGGAGATCCAGGACATGTACAGAAAAAGTTATAAGCTCTGTACCCGAGATCAATTAGGAAGTCCTATCTTTACTTCACCTCACAGGCACTCAAGACAGTTGTTGACAGGACAGCCTGAACCTGACATCAGCCTGTATCAGGAGCTACCAAAGATGGCTGCCAGTAAGCTGGTAGCCACTATAACGTTTTAGTGGCCCACTGTGCACTTGACAGTGAGATTTTTTTCCTATTTTAATTGGCCCACACTCACTCCACAGAGTCTATTTATTCTCATATCTTTAACCTTTTTTGGGGGGGATAGGAGAAGGTTACTGGGAATTGAACTCAGGACCTCGTGCTTGTTGGGTAGGCACTGTGTGACTGAGCTATATCCCCAACCCAATACCTTTAGCAAATGTAAAACCTTGTTACTTTTTCTGCTTGACCAATTTTTTCCTCCTCAAGAAAGCAAGGACCTAGAACACATCATCAGGAGCACCCCAGAATCCTTGAGACTGGGAGTGTGCTATTAAATCTATGAACATGGAAGTCACTGAGGAATTTAAAATAGTATTAAGTGTGGAATCCAGATTGTGGAGGTGTGTGTGTGTGTGTGTGTGTGTGTGTGTGTGTGTGTAGTCATCCAATAAGGAACTTCTTTTAAACTATTCTACTTTGCAGTAGAATTTCTCATTAAATCTAGAGTGAAGCTGCTCCCTGCCTGTTGCTATCTATACTCAGGTATTTAGTGATTTCATTCAGGCTCATGTCTTTAAAGGTTATTGGTCTGTCAGAGACTCTGATTTGTATGGTTTATCTGAAGCCACTTTCTCAAATACTGTGCTCAGCTGTACAGCTTTGCTTTTATCTCTATCTGAAAGATGAATGGAGGCTTCTTCTCAATACATCCAATCTTCCTAGTTGGTCAGGTCAAAATTCGGAATTTCGCTCATGTTCCTTAGTAATTCTGTACTAACTCCTGTAGGTTCTACCTTTAAAACACATCCTAAATCTGCTTATTTTCTTCTCTTTTTCTTTGATTTATTTTATTTATTTAGTATAGGTCTTGCTTTGCAGCTCGGACTCATGGCTTTCCCAGCACTGGGATTATAGGCATGCACTACCACGTCCAGTTTCAGTGGCCAGCATGGCATGGGCTTGGCATGGCATGCAGTACCAGGAATTGAACCCAGGTCCTTGTACTTGACAGGTAGGGGCATAGATCGCTGAGCTATCTCCCCAGCCCAATCTGCCTATGTCTTGTCTATGCACTCTACTGTTATGACTTCCACCAGAACTACTGGTCTGTTTCCAACATTGTAGCTCAGGTGAACCTTTTAAAGGATGCAAGATCCTTAAGAACTTGGGGTCTCCTCAAATAGAGATTGCAAAAAAATGTATTCTATTTATTGAAGTTCTGAGGATTGAGACTGAGCTATCTCAGTCTCTTTCATAATTTTTCAAATTCTGGATCAGGCTCTCATTAAATCATTAAGTTCCTTCCTCCTGATCCAACCTCCCACAGTGCTAAGATTATAGGCATATACCACCACACCAGGTAAGGAATGTATCCTGAATAGCAGAAGAAGAAAAAAATAAAGTTGGTGTACTGTTTGAGAAGACAAGTACTAAGGCTCAATTCTTTTTTGTGGGACCAAGGATTGAACTCAGACCTTTGCACTTGCCAGGCAAGCACTTACTCTACTGAGCTATTTCCCCAGCCCTTACGTTTTTTTGTTTGTTTGTTTTGTTTTGTTTTTTGAGATAGGGTCTCACTCTGTTGTTCAGGCTGGCCTTGAACTTGCTTATGTAGCCCAGGGTGGCCTCAAACTCTAGGTGATCCTCCTATTTCAGCCTCCTAAGTGCTGGGATTACAGCTATGAACCACCATGCCCAGCTCAGTGTTCAAGCTGTAAGCTGTGCAGGAGCAGCCAGAGCCTCTGCTGACCTGGTGTGGGCCTGGGTTCCAAAAGTTCCTCCTGTCCAGCTCCTCTGGCATCCTCACTCTAACAGTGAAACTTTCTCTAAAGCAGTGAGGCCTGGTTAAGCATCTGGAAGTGCTAGGAAGTTATTACAAATCTCATTTGTTCACTATTATACTACTCACCCACAGATCCTGTATTTGTTTATTTATCTGATGATTGATTGATGATAGTGTCGGAGATTTAACCCAGGTCCTTGTGCCTGCAGGCAAGTGCTCTACCACCAAATCCCAGATCCTTTATCTAGAATTCATTCCCTCACGCAGGTCAGCTTTCGTCATTCGCAGCTCAATGGAAAGTATGATAAACTCTGTCCCTTGGATCACCCAGATAAGAGCTCCCATTGGACCACTCTCAGACTTGTCAGACCAAACCATAAAAACCATCACCCAAGTGGGTGTACAAAAACTTTATAACCCTCAAGGTTAGGGCTGTCCTTGGAAGCTTCACTAAGCTGGGTGGCACATTCTAGAATTATAGAATAGTCTGCCTATTGGGATCCCTGATTTGATGACTCTTTGAAGGCAGTATGAAGAAACCAGCACTGAGGGAGCTCAGTCACATTACTGTGGAGCTCCTTCACATTCTCGTGTGTACCTGGAGTTTGTTACTATTGTTACTATCCACTGCTGTGTGGTATCCCACTGTTTGTTTTTGTTTTTGTTTTTGCAGAACCAGCGATTGAACTCAGGACATTGCACTTGCCAGGCAGGCACTTGTGCCCCTGAGCTATCTCCCCAGCCCCCCACCCCCACTGTTAATATAGCCACAGATCATTAGATGGTTCATGATTTGGTTGTTTCTCATTTGGAGTAGTTATAAATAATAAACATTATGTTTTTAACAATGGAAGCACACCCTGAGTCTCTTGATTAAACCACCATTTCTCTAACAATGCCAAGGCCCCGTGTCATTGCTCTCATCTGCAACCCACTACTTTCCCCCTGGGTTATTGCATCGAGTCAAATCCGACTTTTAGTAGTCATCAAACCTGGAAGTCCCAGCTTGCCACAGAGCCACCACACTGGCCATTGCTCCTGCCCAGAGTGTTCTTAAGATCTCCACTAGGCTCTCTTCCTCCCCTCCTTTATATTTGCTTCCATGTTCCATGAAACCTACAGGACCACACTAATAAAAATTGCAATTTGCATCTCTAGTTCTCATTTCCCTTTATCCTGTTTTACTTTGTTTCTTCAAACAATTATTGCATAAATTTACAAATGAGATAATTCCTTTTGTGATATAGTTATCCTCCCTCCCCTGGCTAGATGACATGAGGCAGGTGAACTGGGTGTATGGCTAGCCAGCTGGGCCAGTGGACGTGACCTGTCAATTGTGGAAACTCCAGAAACACACGCAGGAAAACAGTTCCAAGGCTCACACCTGGAACTAATCAGAAAACATTATCTTCAGTTCTTCTGGCACAATATCAAACAGGTTTTTAATAGCATAGCTGAGGTCTGATGTCAACCTTAAGAGTAGGGGATACAAAAGATGGTGGCCTTGTGGCCACTATGTGGTCTGAAGTGGCTTGCCCTCAGTGAGCTGAGCATACTTTTCTTTTTTTTACCTTTAATAAATATGAAACTTTTTGTGCTTGCTTTGTCCAGTACTTTGTTGAGGTCAAGAACCTACAAAGAATTTCTAGAAGGATCCAGTAGCACTGCAGGACCCCTGTAGCAGAAAGTCTTAAGAGAGTAGGATTTGCTCAGATATAAAATGTGAGCTCCTAGCTATGTCTGGCACATAACGGGAGTTTAATGAATATTTATGTAAGAGAGGAGGAAATTGAAAGTGTTGGAGGGAGAAAAAAGGAAGAAACTGTGCCTGGAAGAAAAAGAAACAATAGGACAGTGGAATTCAGAAAAGGATTTTCTAAGATGGGTAAGATTTGTGCATACCTCACTTCTAAGAAATCAGTGGGGGATGAAGATACAAGAGAATGAGCCAAAACAGTTTTCTAAGAGTATGAGAAGAAATGGGACCCACAAGGCCGGTGATGGGTTCGGTCCAGGGGTGAAAATCCAGGGCTGCAGTGACCAATTTTCAAGGCTAGTGACGATCTCAGCAATTGATTCTTCAGCAAGGATGCAGAGGCTAAACCCTTGCCATGGGATTTAGACTGCTATGCACAAATTAGCCCCTGGGAGTCTGAGTCTCCTCCTTCTTGATGGCTTAACATGGTAATTTTCAACCAACAGTCCTCCCCAATTGTACCAACCCGGTCAGCTTGGACAGGCCAGCGCATGACCTATGCAACTGCAGAAAACGAAGAAGGCTGGGTGTCAAGGCAGGTAAGTTACAGGCTTGTTGAGAGGATCCCAGGAGGAAGTGCTGCTCTTGCAGCTTCTGTTTTTTCTTATTTTTCACAGGAGCAAATGAGGTCATTTGCTATGACTGAATGCTGCTGCTCATGGGGAGGTTTTGAGATGGAAAGAAAGCAGAGTTTGGATTTTTTTATTATGGCAAATAGAAGAACATTAGGAATTGCTGTGTTGTAATAGGCAGTGCAAGCTTACTGAGGGCACACAGGATCCTGCTTAGCTTAGGTTAGTGGTGTTAACTGAAGGTTACTAGAACTTGCTCGGTGTGTAGTGCAGCAACCCTTGACACAAGCATCGAGCTTCACATCAGGGCTGAATTATTTGTTTGATCAGGTAGGTGAATTAGTTTGATGGCGTGGTCATTCAAGGCAGCAAAAGTATCATGGCTGACCAGATGGATGATGAAACCTAAGGGAGGTGGGGAAAAGACTGAAGATATAAGACAATAAGAAATAGTACTATACAATCAAAGGTTCTATGGACTACAGCAGGCCAGCTCAAAATCACTATTCAGTCTGGGGTGAGGACCAGAATGTCCATTTTTTGCAAGGGCCCTAGTTACAAGAGGGCCACGGATAAATTTTTCTTATTTTTTACTTTTTAAAATTTATTTTATTGTATTTTTTGGCAGGACTAGGGTTCAAACTCATGACCTTGCAATTGCCAGGCAGGCACTTGTGCCACAGAACTATCTCCCCAGCCCTACCATGGATGAGTTTTTGAGAAGCAGAAGACCTAAAATGACAGCAAGTTTAAAGGAGGAATCCCCTGAGAAGATAAAAGGAAGAGGAAGGGCTGGGGAGATAGCTCAGTAGAGTAAGGGCTTGCCTAACAAGTGCACGGTCCTAAGTTCAATCCTCAGTACCAGGAAAAAAAAAAAAAAGAAAAGGAAGAGGAAGAGCACACATTAAGCATGAGCCAGGACAGGTGGTTATAGCATGAGGTGATAACTTTATTACCTCCAAAGTGACACGGTCCTGAGTGATGAAAGCCAGGGTGTGCCCAATGGAGGGGGTGGCTGCAGTGGAATGGAAGTGAACATCACATAGGGCAGAGGAGGTCAAGGCCTAAGCTTGTTCCCAAGCACTTTGAAGCCACCCAAATAATGGTACTACTTGGAAAACAGAGAGGCAAAACCAAGAGCAAAGTTCAAGGCCACTGCGTAATAAAGGGGAGGGAATCTGCAGTTGCACAGGGAAAGAGAAAATATGGGACAGAGGGTTGTCACTGGCTAGGAGTCCGTACACAGGGGAGGAAAAGTGAAACTGGTTACCCTTATGGGAGTGTTTATTGTTTACCAGGCTTTATGTAGAATAGGTCATGACCCTCCCAGATCACCATCATATGAAGTGCTATTTGCATTCTCCATTTATAATTTGGAAACTGAATCATGGAGAGGTTAAGTTTCTCACAGTTCTTTTTTTTTTAAAGGAGGAAAGGTTTATTTAGGTTACAGTTTGTAGAGATTTCAGTCCATATTTGGTTGGCTCTCAGGCAGGGTGGCAGAGGGCAGAGGGGCAATAGTTCATGGCAGTGGAAGACAGCAAAAGCAACAAGAGCAAAAGGGTCTCACAGTTCTTATTCATTATGTTATGCTGATTTTCATGAAATGACAGAAGTGTTTCATTTTTTCACCATGGTGCTGGGCATGGAACCCATAGTCTCAAGTATTTTCACCATTGAGCAACATTAGTGTCTTAGGAGAAAGTGTTTTAGTAGAGTTCAACAACAACAACAAAAAAAATCCCTGCAGTTTGTTGGCAGTGAGCTTAACCAGAAATACAATGGAGATAGTTACTTAAATTTGTTAGCATCAAAGTTTTTGTTGTCCAACTCCAGCAGGTGGTAGCACTGAGTTACAGGTCCGTACGAGGCCATCTAGTGGCCAGTCCTGTACTCTGCACGCTCCAAGCCCTCTATCTGTTCCAGGCCTTGATGATTTCTTCAGCAGCATCCAGTGTACTGTCTTTCTGGAAATTAATGAAATACTTGCAATCATTCTTTGCTCACACAAATTCAAGGTAAAGGTTTAGATATAAAGCTATAGGCCACAATAGCACGGAATGCAGATTTATGTGAACGTCTGACTTGAGGTGAAGAAAATTTTCCAAGCACAAAAGGCAAATGCAGAACCAAAATATGAACAAAATACATTATAGAAACAAGTCAAAGAGTATGGAGGAGCTTACAGAGAACAATAAAAGGAACCTGCTCATCTTTTCCCATGAAGCCTTTCCTTTGCCAAGACAACGTTTTTTGGCAATTTCAATCTAAAGAACATCCTTATGTCTTTCTTTTTTAATTTGTAAACTTCCAAATTAGTCACTTCACATTGCTCTGTACAGGAAATACTTAGTTCATTCTAAATAGTAGTCTGCTCTTCCAATCAAAATTTGAATTATACTTATTGAAAAATGATCCACTTGGTTTTTGGATAGGCAATACATGCCTACTATATTATATGTACAATAAATTAAATTGAAGGGTAAATAAATAGTGGGAGTCTAGCCTTGTGTTTTCCTGTTCTGTTATTTTTTTTTTTTTCTTTTTTTTCCCCTGCCAGCTGACTCAGTGTGGAAAGCCACTGGGTGTGACCGAGCAAAGTACATGTCCAGGCGTGGAGGCCCAGAACCTGGGCTGCCTGCCTTGCTGCAGGGCCTGGAGTCCACGTGGGGCAGGCATGATGGCCAGTGCGGGTGGGAACAGGGGGTGCAGGGGCCAGGTTGGTGGCCAAGGAGGAGCATCACAGGTTAGAGCCCAGTCTGAGCCACTTAGCAACTCACAGAGAACCTGTCCCAAAACAAAAACTACAAACTACATACACACACACACACACACACACACACACACACACACACACACAGCTGAGGATATGCTGTCAGGGAACACTTACAGAATAGCAGACATGTAGAGACATTATAACAAAAGTTGGAAACCAATTCATAGCTGATGACTATGCTCACACTCAGTCACGTAGCCAGCCCTGACTGTCTAGGCCCGGATGTTCCCCCTTAGACACCTGTGGGTCAAACTGACTGACTTGTGGTTTAAAAATATGCAGTGATTCCAACTTGCTTCAAGCCCTTCAAGGCCACCGTGTTTGGGGAACACGGGCCCCCATCAAGGATGCTTTCAACTCTCCCTACTCTTCTCAGACCCCATCCCTCCCAGAATGCTCCTATACAAACCTCCCTGACAATATAGGACTTAACTCCTGAATTCCACGTAAGTGATCCCATAACAACCAGCTATCAGCTTCATAATTCCCACTCACAAGCCAAATTTAAACTGAACTCAAACCTGACTCTGCAATGGTGATGTGAACCTCTGGATTTGCCAGCCTACTAGCATAGTAAAGAGTTGCCTTCTAGCAAAGTCTTCCATTTGAATTGATATTGGTTTCTCTGCTAAAGGACAAAGACCCTGAGTTCAAACCCCAGTTCCACCCTGCCACCAAAAAAAAAAAAAAAAAAATAGTAGAGTAGCAGTTATGATACTGAGCCAAAACAGCGTCAGAGCTCAAGTACCTGAGGCATCTGGGTGGTAGGAGCCTGACTGGGTTTTGTGTTGTTAATTTTTGACACAGGATCTTACTATGTAGTGCTTGTTGGGTTCTAGGCATCTGGCTTATGCTGTTAGACTTCAAAGAGGTGAGGCATTTCTGTATGTATGTACGTATGTATGTATGTATGTATGTATGTATCTAATGCATGTAGTACAGGTTGTACAGGGTCTCACTACACAGCTTGGACTTGTGATTTTTCTGTTTTCAGCCTTCCAAGTGCTGGGATTACAGGTGTGGGCCACTATGCCCAGTCTCCACTGCCCTCTCAATGCTCCCTAGGGGCATACTGGGAATTGAACCCATCTCTTTTTCACATTAATTAATTAATTAATTAATTTTTGGTACTGGGAATCAACTCATGACTTCAGGCTTTCCAGGCAGGTGCTGTGCCACTGAGCTACACCCGTGGCTAAAGAAGAATTTCTATGCAATGTGAGGCAAGGGAGTGGGGTGCTGGGGACTCAGTGGAGGGTACCACCATAGGAAGGTGAGAGCAGGTGGGCATGGGGTTCAGAAGCCAGGCAGGGAAGGACTGTGGCCACACACATGGGGGTGGTGGGAATCGCTTGGTTCAAACTGTCCTGGCCTGGGTGGACTAAGGGCATCCACTTCAGAGATCTGGGTGAGTGGGTGGGGGAGGACTGGCACCGAGGGTACACTGATCACATATAGAGAGAAGTGTTGATTGATTGCATAGTTCAATCACGGCACCAGGCTTTTTACTGCTCAACAAGGGAGTCACAAATGTGGAAAGGGAAAAAGCTGGAATGAATTCTGTTGGTAGTTTTCAATATGTTTGAATACTGTCACATCAGAGGTGCGCAGCTAGCGGGAACTGGAAGCTTAGCACAGTGAATTAGAAGGACAGAGTTCAAGAAAGGAAGAGAATTTCTTTGTAAGGAGAAAAAGAAAAGACAGGAACAGCTGCCTCAGAGAGAGGGCAAAGGTCTGGAAACAGATGCCCCTGAGCCTTTGCCTCTGGCCTCTTTCACTAGAGATAGCGACCCTTCCTTCCATGTGGACACCTGGGAAGTTGGCACAACCTGACTGGCTCCCTGGGCTGTCTCTGGATGGGTTCCAGGCCTCATACCGTAAGACAGGCTCTTCTGCCTATGTGGGTGTCCCTTCTGGTGGGCTTTGATTTTCTCCTCCCCTTTTGTCTTTGTCAGGCCTTATCTCTGGGATTTATAGGCTGGTTAGTAGGAGTCTTATTAAAAGGCAGCTTAGAGATAGCAATTAGGTAAGGGGACATACGGATATCTAGTGCAGTAGTGACAACAAAGCAAAAATACACACACACACACACACACACACACACGAAAGTGTTCTGATAAGTTCGGTAGCCACCCTTACTTCCTTTGCATTTTACTGGAGTGGGGGCTACTCTGGTTCCTGGGATCTGGGCCTCCTTCATGCTCTGCCTACAATCTCTCCATTGGAGAGCAGTCCTTTCTTGCTTGTAAATACTTATGCTCTGTGTGCTATCTATCTAGTGTCTTTCTGTGTCTGGATTTTCTCTTTCTCACTTTACCTTGAGTCCTTTTAATTGTGCCTAAAGGAATTCCTTTAGTACTATTTTAACTCCTTTAGCCAGGATTAGCCAATGATTTGGCAGGGACAAAAGCCTCTTTTAGTAAGATTTTCTATTAATTAATTAATTAATTAATTAAATGTATTTGGTACAGGGTCTCATTATGCAGCTCAGACTTGTAGTGATCCTCTTGTTTCCAGTCTCCCCAACACTGGGATTACAGGTGTGTGCCACCACACCCACACTCGGTGGCCAGTTCAGTGCACCCAGGGGCAGGGCTGGCACAGCATGTAGTACCTGGCATTGAACCCTGGTCCCTGCGCTTGTCTAAGCAGGCACTTAAGTCTGTCGAGCTATCTCACCAGCCCTCTATTAATTTCTTTGATGAAGTCTAATAAGGCCCTCATTCTGTTTTTTTTCTCCTATAGCACTCTCTCCCTGTGGATACATATAAAAGAAGAAATAAATATGTACCCAATCAGTCTACCAGGTCCAATGGTTCTGTAAAAAGACATTGCAGCTGGGCATGATGATGTAATCCCAGCACTCAGGAGGCTGAGGCAAGAGAGCAAGAGTTTGAGGCTAGCCAGCCTGCATAGCAAGTCGAGGCCACCCTAGACTACATAATGAGACCCTATCTCAACAAACCACATTCTCAGCCATGTACAGTGGTGCATCCCAATAACCTCAGCAGTTGGGAGGCTGAGGCAGGAGAACTGCTGTGAGTTTGAGGCTCATACAGTGAGGCCATGGCTAGCCTGAACTACATAGTGAGGGTCTGTTTCGAAAACATAAAATAAAATAACAGCGTAACAAAAAATCCAACAAAAAATAAATTATGTCTGTACTGAACATGTATAGACTTTTTTGTCTTAATTCCCTAAACGATACTGTAAAACAACCATTTGCTTGACATTTACGTTGTATAAGAGTATAAATAACCCAGAGATAATTTAGGTTGTATGTAAATACTACACTATGTAGAGAAGGGTCTTGAACATTCACAAATTATGGTATTTGTAATGGTCCTGGTACTCCTTGTATACAAAAAGATGACTGCAAGATCTTTAATGGACCAAAATGTCTTAGGAGATAGTAAAGCATAGTCTGGGTATCTGTGGATGGGTCCTCGACAAGTGACCTCAAGGATTATATGGCCCCTGGCCCGTTCCTCCTTGGTGCCTGCTTGCTCAGTGGCTGTGGTAAACTAAGCAGATTCCACCATGATATTCTTGACTGGGAGCCAGTAGATCACACTAAACCCTCGGAAACCATTAGTGAAAATAAACATTTCCTCCTTTATTTTATTTTTTTTGTTGCTTGAGATAGAGTCATGCTACCTAGTCCAGGCTGGTCTTGAACTCACCATGTAGCCCAGATTGGTCTCAAACTCACAGCGAATCTCTTGCCTCAGCCTCTCAAGCGCTGGGATTATAGGCATGCACTACCAACCCTGGTCATTTTCTCCTTTAAACTGTGGTATTGTGTCCTGGTGATAGGAAAGCTGCCTAATACAGACTACAGTATACGTGAATGTGTGCATGCAGGCATGCACTTACATTTAGATATTCCCACCTCTGTCTGCGGGGAGGATCTGGCAGCAGCAACATCCCCACAGGAGTGAGTGCTCTTACTGTATGGGCAAAGGCTAATTCCAATGAATAAAACAGAGATCAGTGAGTCATTATGGATACTAATGAGTAGGTACAATGAATAATTTGGTTTATGCCATATGGAATATTTTCATAGTTTCGAAGTACTTTGCTACAAAATAGCCAATATTTTTAAATGAAAAAGTATAACTTTATAGTAGAAAAGCCTAGCAAATACCATTTAATCCACTTATATCAGTAAGAGCAAAATTGAAATCATGTACCCCCTGATGCAATAAGAAGAAAGCTTCAATTCTCTGCTTTCCACCAAAGTGAATAACCTCCATCTAATCACGGGGAAACACAGACCTGAAATTCAGGGGCTTTCTTCCAAAGACCTGGATGATAATTTTCGGAAAGTATCAAAAGCATAAAGGTCAAAACATACCCAAGGAACTTTCTAACTCCAAGGAAACACAATTAGTGAATCAGAAGCATAATTCTAGATCCATTACAAAGTATTATTATTTTTGTAATGATTAACCTTACTTTTACATTTAAATCTACTGAATACAGTGAGGTTGTTAACATTTCTATTCTATTCAGAATAGATATCCCATAGTTTGTTCATAGATTATTTGTAAATGTGAAAAAAGCTGTTCACCTTATTCTGACAAGATTTTCAGACGAACAAGTTGGCATTCTGTGCCTTTGTCAGTCAGACTGTTTTTAGCACTAGTAACATCTTAAAAATGGCAATGACATCTTCAGAATCTTTTTAAATATAGATCCGATGGTGATGAGTTCTCTCAGCTTTTGTCTGTCACAGATGTCATGTATTTTCACTCTTAAAGAATACTTTCACAGACATAAAATAGTAGAGGCTGACATAGCTTTTTACATCTGAGCTTTGAACACAAGGTTTCATTATCTTCTGGTCTCTGCTCCTGATAAGAACTGAGTTAATGGGACCCGTGAGATAGCTCCGTGGTCTAAAGTGCCTGCTAAAGCAAGCTTAGGCAACCACAGAGACCGAGATTCGATCCCCGGCACCATATGCTGCACCAGCACCACCCCAAGGGCAGGCTGAGCTGGTCATAACATAAATAAATAAATGAAGTTAAAAAAAAAAAAAAAGAACTGAGTTAACATTGCAATCTTTCTTCCTATGCACAGGATGTATGATTTTTCTCTAATTGCTTTAACAATTGTCTATTTGAGATTTGAGCATTTATGCTTGGCCTAGAGGTTTTTCATATATATATATATTACAGGGTCTGCAAGGTTTTGGGATTTGGGACATGGTTTCCTCTATCATCCAGGCTGGTCGGAAGCCCATGATTCTCCTGGTAAATACTGAGAACCACCACCAAAACAAAACCCAGATTTTGTTTTGTTTTAAATCCTGTTATAGTTTATTGTGCTTTTGAGACTTTAAAGTTGTTTTTTAGCAAATATGGGGAAGTTTTGTCCATTATTTCCTTCCTTTTCAAATTCTTTTTACGGGGAGGGAAGTTAAGACACAAATTTTTCTATGTAGTCCAGGTTGGCCTTAAACCCATTATGTAGCCTAGGCTAGACTTGGATTTCTGATCACCCTGCCTCAGCATTACACATACTGGGAATATAGACTTGCACCACCACAGGTGGTTGCCTATTTCTTAAAATTATATTTTTCTGCTATATTTCTTCCTTTGCTATTTTTTAAGCAGTAGCTAAGTTTTATTAAGGTTAGGAAAAGAAATAGGCAGTGCAGAGCATCTGGGTCAAGTAAATATAGGCCCAGAAGTGTACTGTACAGGGTGAAGGCAGGCCACTGTGTGTGAGTGAACACAAACAACTCCCTTATCTTTTATTTGTGGCACTACAAGGGCATGTCACAAATAAATCACCTGACATTATTTCTGTAGATCTGTATTCAAGATGACCTCCCCTCTAACTGACAGCTTCAATGCTTTGCAACATCTGATAAATGTTTCATGTTAAGTTCTAGGGTTTCCATCTGATGATTTTAAAGTTGTAATTCCACTGCCACTATGCCCATATTTTCTTTTAATTTATTGAACATAGTAATCATATGTTCTTTTCTAAAATTTTAAAGATCTTTTATTTGGTACAGGGCCTTGCTATGTAGCTCGGGCTCGTAGTGATCCTCCTCTGTCAGCTTCCCCAGCTTTGGGATTATAGGCATGCAACACCATGTCTGGTTCTGGGGTCAGCACGGTGTACCCAGGGTTCTGGGGTCTGCTGGGCATAATGGGGATTGAAACTGGTCCTTGTGCTTGCCAGGTAGGTGTTTATGCCTCTGAGCTATCTCCCCAGCCCCCTAATTCCTAGTTCTATGTCACCTTTAGGTATATTTTTAGTGAATACTTTTTTTTTAAATATAGGTCGCATTTTCTTGTGATTTTACATATTTGGCTACTTATTGTATTCTGGACATTGTTTCTTCATAAAGTGTCTGAACCTCTCTTTTCAAAGAGGTTGAGTTTTGTTCTACAACACAGTTGATTTTAAGGCAGCAAATCAAAATTTAGAAACTGAACAGGAGGCTACAAGTTTTAGCAATAGAATAAAAGGTGCTTTAAAAATCAGAAGGAAGATATTATAAATGGGTTTCTGAGTGGATCAGGGAACTTACTTTAATGAAGCAAAAGCGTACAAACTTCTCAAACTGTGACTTAGTCTCTGAGTTACAGAATGCTGACACTGGGATGGCTGATAGTTTCTGAAAAAAATAAACAAGATTGAGTGACAATCAAGCCATTTACACTTAAAATATTAATCTTGAGTCAACAGACATGATAATTTACTTTTTTCATTTTGAGAAGTGAACTCAGAGCCTTTACACTAAGCTATATCCTCAGTACATTTTTTATTTTTTATGCTGAGACAGGGTCTTGCTAAGTCAGTATGTTCTCCAGGCTGGGTTTAAACTTGAAATCCTCCTACCGAGGCCTCTCAGAGTTCTGAGATTACAGGAGTGTGTTGCATCATCTAGCTCGAGTGTTTAAATATGCACAACCATTTCTAAAATGAAAAATATTTTCAAATCCTTCCCAAAGTCACAGTGGAAAAATCAGGTAACAAAATTACGGCTGGTGTTTTTCAAAACTTGCGACCAGGCTTCCTTCATAAATCAACTATAAAATACAACATGGTAATGCAAAGGTCAATAAATGTTACCTTATTTTTAGTCATCCATTTCACAAATTTATAGTCATAAGGCTCATTGGTCTTCATTTCAGAGAGGTCAGCATCTAAAACAACAAAGAAAGGCTGCTTTTGAATTACACTTGAGATGACATGTATTTCACTTATGTCCGTTGAGCTACAAAACTTTCTCCAGATTTAGCTTATAATTTTCTTGGCAGATGTTTGCAACATGCTGGAGTTTCAGTGCACTGAGGCACCAAGGCAGGAAGGTGCAGAGAGGCACTGATACCTCGTGGCCATATTCATACCTGCGTGGTCAAGTGTGCGTGCGTGCGTGCGTGCATGCGTGCGTGCGTATGAGGGCAGCTGTCGGCACAGACACAGGGCAGGGGAGGGGAAGGGAAAAGTGAGCACCGGCTTTCTACCTAGAAATAGGGCTCTGTAATAATTATTGAGAATAATAAGCAAATCTGTATTTGTCAGTAATCATGACAAAGTCTGGCCAGATAGGTCAGTAAAGGGCCTGCTCAGGCAGACACAGGGACCAGGTTAGATCCCTGGCATGCTGTGCTGGCCCCGCCCCCAGGGAGCGCTGCGTCAGCGATTGAGACTGGGCATTGTGGCACACGCTTGTAATCCCAGCATGTGGGAGGCTAAAAACGAGAGGATCATGAGTCTGATCTATGTAGTGAGACCCTGCAGACCCTGTACTAAATACATAAAAAAGAGAAAGGTTGAAAAAAAAAAGCAATCATGACATTGCTGTGAGATTTAATCTCCATGGGGGTAAAGTCTTTACCTTTGCAACCTATTGCATCCCCAACTCTTAGGTCAGCAAGTAATCAAAAGCATATTTGTTGAACAAATACCATTTATTATTTATAAAGAGAGAATGCTCGTATCTTCCTAATATTATAGTTGTTTACATATACTATAATATTTGACTTTTTTTTATTTTGTGAAAAAACTTCAGATATATATTTCCATTCCATTGCTTATTTTTGTGTGTGGTACTGTGGACTGAACTCGGGACCTTGTGCTTGCCAGGCAGGTGCTTATGCTGCTGAGCTATATCTTCGGCCCCTTTATTGCCATTCCCATCATTTTCATCAGTCTTGCTTTAAAGTCTGGGTAGGGTATTTTTCTGGCATTCATTTTAAGCAATCTATATTTCGCACTGTTTGAATTTTATTGGCTTGTACTCTTAGATCTTTTAGAATGCCCCCAAATACCCAGTATTGATAGTTACTGTGAACACTGAGGTTGTAATTTATTTCTCAGAACAAGCTGAAGCAAATATTTTATCGTTTTAATTAATTGAATATTAATGAGTTTTTTTCCTTTTTTTTTGTAGGATCTCACTACACAGCTCCAACTCATAGTGATCCTCCTGTTTTCTGTCTCTCAAGTGCTGGGATTATAGGCGTGTACCACTGCTGGCTCAGTGCGCCTGAGAGTGGGGACTAGCATGCAGTACCAGGGACTGAACCCTGGCCCCTGTGCTTTGCTAACCAAGCGCTTAGTCTGCTGAGCTATACTGCTGGCCCTCGTGGGTGTTTTTCAAATTAATCTTTTCTCTCCAGTCTCCCCTATGCTTTAAAGATAAAATTTACATATAATAACACTAGTAATATACTACAACTGTTTGAGTACTCCTATTTGTTAAGCATGTTACACGGTTCTTACCTTTAATAGTCTTAACAAGTCTGAGAGATAGCTATAATTCTCTTTTTATTTTTTTATTATTTTATTTTTTACAATTCTCTCTTTATAGATGAGGAAGTTAAATTACTATTTCAAAATATATGTATATATGTGTGTTTAATTCAAGTTTGGCCCTAATAAAATGACAGCTTAATAATATTAGAATCTGATTGTACATTATGTCAGAGTGCCACGTGACAAGTATACACGAGTAGTGAATTCGA
>PVKN010018338.1:0-16899 GCA_004027915.1 Capromys pilorides
CTTTATTATATTTATTTACTGGATACAAGGGCTCACTAATACAGCTCACACTCACAGCGATCCTCCTGTCTCAGCCTCCCCTCCATTGGGATTACAGGCGTATGCCACCATGCCCGGTTTCGGGGCCAGCACAGCTCAGCCCAGCGTTCCGGGGCCAGCGTGGCATGCTGTACTGGGGCTCAAACTCACATCTTTGTGCTTGCCAGGTAGGGCTAAGACTGCTGAGCTGTCTCCCCAGCCTCCAGGCTCTTCTGGCCTTTAGCAAAGAAGTAGAGGAGAGCAGTATGAGAGAGACCGGTTCCGCAGAGGGAATTTAAGCGGAACAAAGAGGAAAGGAGAGTAAAAGCAAAAACAAAAGTGCGTGCTGCATTCGGATGTGGCTCGGGCCACCGCGCACACACACAGGACGTGGCTTTCCATGCTGGCTGCTCTGTTATCATGCTGCCCCAGTCTTCCTGGGAGCTCATGAGAAGTCCTACGGAAGGGTCCCCACATTGCCTTGGGATCTTTTTTTTTTTTTTTTGTCTTTTTGAGAGGAGGTCTCAATATGCAGTTCAGGCTGGCCTTGAGCTCACTTTTGTAGCCCAGGCTGGTCTCAAACTCACAATTCTCTTGCCTTAGGCCTCCAAGTGCTGGGATTACAGGCGTGAGCCACCATGCTCACTTGCCTTGGGATCTTGTA
This sequence comes from Capromys pilorides, assembly GCA_004027915.1. Lineage (NCBI taxonomy): Eukaryota > Metazoa > Chordata > Mammalia > Rodentia > Capromyidae > Capromys > Capromys pilorides. Next base: position 683 of record PVKN010018338.1, read on the forward strand.
GTTGACAGACCCCATGCACTTCCCCAGCCAGTTTTACCACACCCTGGCTCCTGTTAACATCCCTGAGAGACATGAGGGAGTGGAGGTCTCTGTCTTCTATAGCTTCTTCAAGCTGGAAGGGCTATAGACCCCATCTGTTAGGGATTATGCACTTCCCACAATCCACTCGGACTGTGGCTTGTGGCTGTGTGGAGGGAAGAAAGCCTGCAAGAACATGAGAAAAGAGCGACGCTCGAGCTGCCTGTTTGATGGGAAGGAGAAACTTTACTATTAGTCCGGATGTGAGGTCAGGCTTCCATGCTTCCTGTACAGAAAAATGGGTGTTACAGAGGTTTGCCAGATAAATTTATCAAGAGTCTAAGAGCTTGGCCTTAGCAAGGTCTCCTTTACTTTTCTGTAGCACTATTGGAACTTAATTTTTTAAAGGGAAATTTCAGGTCTTCGAGAGGCTCACCAGAGTAGCCTTTTTCTCTTGGGTGGTCTTGTTCTTTAGGCAGGTCAGGTGGGACTAGTCTTATTCTAGAAAAATGACTCGAGCTGTTGGCCATGTTTGTTGCAGTGGGTGTTGCAAGGGCCAAGGTTCACTGAGAAGGGGCTTTCCTGTGTGGGCTTTAGCGGGTCAGTTTGTGTTTGCTCTCCACATCTTTTTATTAACACTTGGTCTCCAGGATGGACCCTAGCTGCTCCTGCGGGGCCAGGAGATGCTGTTCCTGGGCATTTGGAGTCCTGTTGTTCTGGCCCAGATTATGAGAGTCCCGTAATCTCTGGGTCCACCATCATGTCAACGGGTAGGCGTGGCCTTCTGGGTAGCATCTCAAAAGGTAGCATCTCCAGTTTAGGCCAGTTGTGTTCCAAATCCTCATGAGTGCTGTTGGTGGCAGTCGCAGCCAGGACTCAGACATCTCTTGGGAAAGTTTTCCAGGTTCACTTTTGAGTCTGGTTAGCTCTTTAGCTGCAAAGTAGGAGTTGTTATTCCTAAGGATTTCCTACTCCTTGAGCTATTTGGATGGTAAAAGAAGATCCATTGTCACTTCAGAGACATTGGAGTAGTTCAAATCTAGGGATGATTTATTTCTCTCTCTCGTTTTTTTTTTTTTTTTGGTGGAACCAGGGTTTGAACTCATGACCTTGTACTTGCCAGGCAGGCACTTGTTGCCACAGAGCTATCTCCCTGACCCCTGGAATATTTTTATACTGATGAATTACTAATTTTTATTTTGTTAAGTTTTATAATTTTAATATTAATTTTATTTATGTATTTAGACATAAATACAGTCTCACTTTGTAATCCAGGCTGGCCTTGAATTTATTATGTAGCTCAGGCTCACTGAGATTAGTCTTTGTCGAAGTGAGCCCTCCAAAGTTGCCTTCATCAGTTCTTCTCATTGTTTCTTTCAGCACCGACTCATAACATACAACAGAGTGCTTAACAGGGGAAAGGGGCCAGGGAGATAGCTTAGTAGAATAAGTGCCTGCCTGGCAAGTGCAGAGTCCTGAAGTGCGGAGTCCTGAGTTCAATCCCCAGCAAAACAAAACAAAACAAAACACCCCACAACAACAACAGGGAAACATATCAGAAAAGATAAAGCATTGATTTTTTTTACCCCTGTACTTTGAGAAGCTATCTTCCCAGGCCTTAGCAGTGATTTTTTTTCGTGGTACTGGGGATTGAACTTAGGGCCCTGTGCTTGCCATGCAAGTGCTTATTCTACTGAGCTGTTTCTCTGGCCCCTCCAGTAGAACTCTGTAACAAAACTAATCTTTGCTCCAGTTGCCCCACTCAAGGCAGTCTTCACACATGAACAATGCTTGTCCCGAATGGGGATGCAGCTCAGCAGCATAAACACCTCCCTGGCAAGAGCAAGGTCCTGAGTTTGATCCTTTGTATTGCAGAAAAGAAAGAAAAAGAAAAAGAAAGATGGTCTGGCGAGATGGCTCAGCGGTCTAAAGTGCCTGCTTAGGCAAGCTTAGGCAACCACAGGGACCACGGTTCGATCCCCGGCACCACATGCTGCGCCAGCCCTGCCCCCAGGGCAGGCTGAGCCGGCCATAACATAAATAAATAAATAAAATAAAAAGATTTAACAACCCTAAAAAAGAAAAAAGAAAAAGAAAGAAAGAAAACTTCATGTCCCGTGTACACTTCTTACTCTGACAGCACATGTCCTTAGCTTTCCTTTCCTATGTGGCAGGCCATTCTTGTCACTTCTCTTGTCTTATATTGTATAATGTGTACTTAGCAGGAAGTAAGATATCAACAAAATATCAAGTATGTAGTGAGTGCTTAGAATAGACATCAACATTTTCACTTCAGCCGTTTACCTGTTTACAAAACCCAAAAGACATCAAAACTAAAAATCTATGTGAACTACAATATATACACAAGCAAAAATCTATCACAGTAATAATCTTTGCTTCAACTGTCATACCCAAGCCAGGGATTGAACTTAGGCTCTTGCACTTGCTGGGCAAGCACCTAGTCTACTGAGCTATCTCCCCAGCCCCCAAGGCAGTCTTTACACATGAAAACTGCATGTTCCATAAACAAGTATTCCTTATATTGATAGCACATATGTTTTGTTTTATTGTCCTTTTCTGTAGCACTGTTTGGGGTTTTGAGACAGGGTTTCTATGGGATTCAGGCTGGCCTTGAGCTTGCTTATATAGCCCAGGCTGGCCTTGAATGTATATGTATATGTATATGGTGTCTTCCTACTTCAGCCTCTGAAAACCACCACTCCCCAAAAAAGGAGGGTAGTTTCTTTAGAAGTAGCTTGCTAATGAAAAGTGTTCCAGGTTCTTCTTGCCTCCAATAAAGAATTGAATGAGGGGCTGAGGAGATAGCTCTGTGACACAAGTGCCTGCCTGGCAAATGCAAGGTTGTGAGTTTGAACCCCGGTCCTGCAAAAAAACAACAACAACAACAACAACATTGTTTGGGCTGGCGAGATGGTTCAGCAGTCTAAAGCACCTGCTTAGGAAAACTTAGGAACTGGAAGGACCGTGGTTCGATCCCCGGCACCACATGCTGTGCCAGCCCCAGCCCCAGGGCAGGCTGAGCCAGCCATAATACAAAAATAAATAAATAAATAAATAAAGAAAGAATTGAATGAGGGCTGGGGAGATAGCTCAGCAGCTTAAGTACCTGCCTGGCAAGTGCAAGATCCTGAGTTCAAAAAAAAAAATTGTATTAAAAAAAAAAAAAAAATTGAATGAGATGAGCCAATATGGTGCCAAAAAACACTATTTGAAAAGTGTGAGGTAAATCAGTATGGGGGAACCAGCTCTGCAAGTGAATTTAGGTTGAATAAAAGAAAAAGAGGGTAAAAGCAAATAATAAAACACACTGCATTCAGATACAGCACGGGCTACCATGCGCTCACATGGAATGGTGGTGTTCCCTGATGGCCACTCTTCCTTTGTGCCATTCAAGTCTTATTTATATTTATTTTTATTTTTTTTGTGGGACCGGAGTTTGAACTCACAACTTTGCACTTGCCAGGCAGGTACTTATGCCATGGAGCTATCTCCCCAGCCCCACATCCAAGTCTTCATGGGTGTCATGGGCACTCATAAGAAGTCCTCCATAAGGGTCCTTGTATTGCCAGACTATCTTTTTATTTATTTATTTATTTGTTTGTTTGTTTGCTTGTTGTGTTTGTTTGTTTCTTTATTTATTCACTTTGTGGCTGGCTCAGCCTGCCCTGGTGGTGGCGCTGGCGCAGCATGTGGTGCTGGGGATTGAACTGCAGTCCCCGCAGTTGCCTGAGCCCTCCTAAGCAGGCGCTTTAGACCACTGAACCATCTCGCTGGCCCCCAGACTATCTTGTAATTGACAGGTCCTGCTCATTTCCCAGACGGCTCTTCCAGGTCCTATCTCGTATAACAATATCACAGACATTGCGTTGTTGACAGTTGGAGCATCAAGTAGAAGCCTAAGGCTGAAAGGATAAGCTAAGAGTTAGTGCTGAGATTGACAAGAAAGATGACAGTCTCATATGGCAGGCTCACACTACCACCTATATTATATTAGAGGCATGGAACCAGCAGCTATTTATTTTTTGCAGGACCGGGGTTCAAAATCATGATCTTGCACTTGCCAGGCAGGCACTTGTGTCATGGAGCTATCGCCCTGGCCAAGCAGCTATTATATTTTAGCCCACACATAAAGAGGATGCCATCAATTTGCAAACTCACACAGAGGATGATGTGAATGCTACCTGCCAAAGTGGACACCTATAATCATTCAATAGTTGTGGGTGTCTAGGCACAAGAGTCAGAGGACTGGGGCAAGTTAAGAAGTGTGATCAGAACCAGGAAATCAGGTAAGGGAAGGAAGAGTCTTTGGAAGGTTGATAAGTTCAGCTTTTGACACGGTAAGCATGATGCGGCAGGAGACCGTCCATGGGTCATAAATGGCAGGAAGCACACATCAGGATTTGAGGGGGACACCGGACACTGTCAGCACTTTGGGGAATTCATATAGTACAGCTGGTGGGGGGGCTGGCACCTGGACAGCTCTCAATGACATCATCAGCCTCAACAACCACAGGAAAGCAGTGTCACCCCAGACTGGACATCCTTTAACTTTTGTACTGCATCAGCAAAGGTGGGAATTCAGAGGGGAGTGAAGTGCTGAGAGTCTGAGCTTCATGCCTTTCCTCTCTTAAACGCCTGTCTTTCAAGGACATGTTATCCGCTCACATTTTTGTCTCACCTGTTTACTTAAAAATCCTCTCGTTCTGTAGGTTCATATTCAGTTACTTTTGTCCAAGTGCTTTGCTCTGGGAAATTAGGTTCTTTTTGATGGTTGTGATGACAGGGTGACAACAGAGAAGAATCATGTGACGCTGACTCTGGGCATTCAGTTCCATGCGCTTTGTGTCCTCTTCCCCTCTCTGTATGCAAATGACAAAAAATTTTCTGAGATTGAAGTTGTGGAGAGAAGAGTGGGAACTTTTTCATTAGCTTCCTTTTTAGGACAGCTGGAGAATTGAATCATTACTACCTCAGGAAGAAATTGAAGAAATGAGGAAATTCAGTCAGTGCTGAGGTGATGGCGCTGTTCCTGTAATCCCAGCACCGGGTGGGGCTGGGGGTGGTGGGCGGTGCAGCACCGGAGGGAGGCGAGTTTGAGACCAACCTGACACCTGGTTGTGGGAAGGAAGAAGGAATAATATAATGTGGGAACTAAGGGGTATGAACAACTCCGCTATCCAACACACTGCATACATATTTTCTCATTGTTTTTGTAATTTATTGTAACATAAAAATTGTGAAATCCCTGCTAAATCAGTACTGGTTAAATTCTTTGTTGAGCAACCTAACATCTAAGTGGGTCAATTACATATGATCTCTGGCTTTTAAATGTTTTACTCCACAGCCGGGCAAGATGGTTCAATGATCTAAGGCACCTGCTTAGAAAAGCTTAGGCAACCGCAGGCACCACATGCTGCGCCAGCCTCACTCCCAGGGCAGGCTGAGCCGGCCATAACTAACTAACTAACTAACTAAAATAAATAAAAAATAAAACCTTTTGAGTAATAATAAAAAAGTAGGCCAATTATGACCTTGGGCTTTTCCTTGTTGCTGGGTGGCTGGGAAGTCCCTTTAGTCCCTTCCATCAGACAGTCTCAAAGGCGAGTGGCTCCCTGGGGAATCTCTGCGGAGCCGCCGTGTTAACTTTAAAAAATGCCAACGCTGGATTACGCAGAAATACTATTTATCTACAAGCCACCTTTCAGGGTTAAAGGGCGTGAAGCATTTCCGGATCTCTTTTTCTTGCGCTAGCCTAACAACTCCCTTTTTTTTCTTTTTTTAAACTTTATTTTTGTTATGGCCAGGTCAGGAGGAGTAAGGCTGGCGCAGCATGTGGTGCCAGGGGTCGAACCGCGGTCCCTGCAGTTGCCTAAGTTTGCCTAAGCTTGCCTAAACTTGCCTAAGCTTGCCTAAGCAGGCGCCTTAGATCGCTGAGCTATCACGCCGGCCCAACAACTCCCTTTTGTTAGCTCTATGCAGAGCTGAACTCTAGAAACGAAGGTGTTTTGGGGACTCCAGCCCCTGGATGCCCTCAGCGGGACATTTTTGGCGAGGTGCTGCCTCCTGGCGGCAGCTTCCGGGCCAGCAGCCTTCGGGCGAGTGGCGCCCAATTTGTGCAGCATGGATTCGGGGCTGACGCAACACGGTCACGTCGGTTGCCTGAGGCCCCGCCCCCGCCCCCCGTCCCCCTGGGGTGCCCAGTGCAGGCTCACCCCTTCCTGCTGGAGGCAGGGATTGCCAAGGGTTGGGGTTTTGTAGACCCCAGCACTGAGCTAGCGCGAGCTAGATTGGGAGGGAGGGGAGAGGAAGCGGGTCTGGGGTCTCCGTGCAGCACAGTGTCTGCGAGGGGATAGCCGGAGTGGGCGTCGGGCTCTGGCGCTCGGACCTTGCCACCTGCGGTCACTGCATTGACTTCTTTCTGCGCTCGCCAGAGCCGGGACGTGTTGGTCCGGGGCCAGGGCTGCCTGGCCAGGCGCAGGGAGCACAGGGGACGCCCTGTGGGGTGGGGTCTTGGTCACCCAGCTTGGCACCTCGAGGTGACCTGGCTGCACCTTGGAGCCTGGGGGTCGCATGTGGTTAGGTTGGGTCTCGGAGGGCGAGATCTTAGGGCCCCAGATTCAGACAGGGAACAGGGAATCTGGGCGGGGGCATGGGAGTCAGGGCAAAGGTGAGTGCTGGGGGGCGGGTAGGGGACAGAAGGGACCCGGTCTCCTGGACGTGCAGGGCTGCGGGAGCTGCCCAGGGACAGGCCACGCAGCTGGACGGGCCCACCCTTCTTGAATCCACGAAACGGTGTGTAAACTGGAGTGCTGTCCCTCTCCGCCTTTGCCGCCCTTTCACCCAGTCGAGGTACTTGGATTTTGTGGCCTCCTTGGCCCATGCCACACCTGAGCCTGGGCGTGGGATAGACCAGACCAGAACTTCTGGATCGGGAAAGAATGTTGGGTGAGGGCCTTTCTGTTTTACTTATTTTTCCCAGTAGTGAAAGAAATACCAAAAAATCAATTGAGAACCATTCTAGGCCTCACATTTAAGTGAAAATCATACTGTTCCAACCAGCACTATCAAAAAAAGGTTAAGTACCTCTAATATTCCTTGTTCTAAGGAGCTAAGGGGAAAACAACACAAGGGAGTTTGCAGGGGGAATTCAAGGTCCTGCCGAGCTGGGAAATCAGTGAGGAGCCACGGCCTTCATTCATTCTCTTACTACAGGCACCAGACAGGCACTGCAGCTCTTCCGAAGCCCACAGAGAGCAGAGCTGTGCCAAGAGGGACAGCTTCAGACCTGATTTAGACCTGGCCCCAGAGTGAGATTAAGGGGCAGGCCTGCTGGGAGGCAGCCTGGATTTAAAGGGTCACTGGATTATTCTTGGAATAATTCAAATATTTGGTGCCAGTGAACTCTGATGTCTGTGACTTAGTGAGGTATAATCCCATTCAGTGACAGACACCCACCGGAACTTCTTAGCTGGACTGCTTGTCTCTGGCGTAAGTGGCAGATTGCAGCTGTGAGTGGCATAGTATAGCCCCGAGGCCTGCTAGCTGAAAGACAGCCGTCACAACTGGAATTCTGAAAATGCAGGCTGCATTGTAAGAGCTATTCCCCAGGACAGAAATTTATGCCATTTCTACATATTTTTTGGGGGGGTAGAGGGGGTAGCACTGGGAATAAACAACCCAGGGCCTCATGCATGTTAGATAATTACTACTGAGCTGCGTCCCCATCCTTTTGTCTAGTTTTAAGTGGTTTAATTTGTCCATCAAGAAGTTGTCTACCTCATGCCAATTCATCTCTAATTTTGGATATAAAGAGGCTTATTACACAGTTTTTATTCCAAGAAAATTGGTATTCCTACCACCTCTGCTGAGCACACATTTCACAGTACTTGACAGAAGTGCCAACTCCTAACTGCCCTGGGGTACTGGGGCACAATTGTCTTTTACTTGGTGACTCAGACTCACCTGTTCACACCACCTGCACCAGTTCAGGACCTGGGCTGATGTGCTGTCAGGGCATGTGGTTGGCTAGCCCCACAAGTGGTTTTCCTTGATGTGCATCATCTGCCTTGGCTTGTTGGAAACTACTGGATGGGATGAAGTCTTCCTGCTGGATGCTGGGATCATATGCCCACTGCAGGACTAGGCATGATCTGTGGGTGGGAGACACTACAATAAGAAATGGAATGAAGCCGGGTGTGATGGTACATGCCTGTAATCCCAGCACTTGGGAGGCTGAGGCAGGAGGATCTGTGCGAGTTCTTTGAGACCAGCCTGTGAACTCCATAGTGAGACCCTGTCTCAAAAAGACAAAACAAACAAAAGAAATGGAATGAGAGGGGGAAGGGAGGTGGGGAGTAGAGAGGAGCCTCAGGAGGGCACTGCAAGTTCTGGGGGAGGGACTAGGCATGGTCTGTGAGTGGGAGATAATACGGTAAGAAATGGAATGAGAGTGGGGGAGGGCAGAGGGGAGTGGTGAGGAGCCTCAGGAGGGCGCTGGAAATTGCAAGGGACTCTTTGCTGGCTTCCTCTTTTTTTTAAAGACAGGGTCTGGCTTGGAACTCACTGTGTAGTCCAGGCTGGCCTTGAACTGGTGGCCTCCCTGAATGGGGATTACAGGCGGGCACCACTATGCCTGGGTCTGCAGAGGACTCTGAAGTATTCAGTAAACGTGGAGTAACGTGGGAAGGGCAAGTTGAGCCTCAGGGTGAAGGAGGTACCCGGAGGTTGCCGGCATCCAGGCCCCCTGGGTCGGCCGGGCAGTCCCAGATCCTGCCCATCTCCTGGCCCCTCCCCGCTGCCGGCCAGAGAGTCGCACATGTTTTCCTGTTTTCCCTGTCGGTCCGTCACCCTCCGCCTTTCTGCTTCTTGGAGTCCACAGGGCTGCAGCAGGAGCCTTTTCCCGTCCTAGTACCTAGCATCTTCCCCTCTCGCAGGGCGTGTGGGAGTCCTCCTTCGCGATAGCCCACAGGACAGGTAAGAGGTGGGACAGCAGGGACGGTGGGGAGAGGCGCAGTGGAGGGGAGGATGGTGAGTCCCTCCAAGTGGCTGAGATTCCAGCGCGTCTCATTGCCTAGTCCCACCATGCTGAGGCAGCGCCTTTGCCTGGAGACTTCGGCTCTCCCTTTATGGTAGCCGCGCCTGCCTGGAAGTAACCAGTTTCATTCTTGCTTCACGTTTTTTTTTCTTTTAAAGGGACGGTCTTAGCTATAGTAAGGTATAGAAAAGCGAGTGGGGATGTAGAGAAGGGGGCTGAGCGGGAGCAATGGGGAGCCCAGCCGCGCCGGCGCACCTCTGTCGTCGGGGACCTGGTGGAGGCTGAGGCCGTGGGGCTCGGCACAGCACGTGCGCTCAGAGCGCCCCCTACGCCCCGCCGCCAGCCCGAGCTTGGCGGAGGCGCCCAGATGCCGAGCCTCCGGCGCTTCCTGGGGGCGACTGGAGGGTGGGCTCCGGCCTGGGGCTCCCCTGGCTGCTCTTCCGGGGGTTGCATACTGGGGTCCTGCCACTTCTTCCTCAAACTCTTGGACGTGAATCAGTTCTTCCACAGGCTGTGGAAACCGTGCATGCTCGGCACTCTCCACGGTGCCTCGGGGAAGATAATGCGGGAGATTAGCCCCAAAGGTCTCTGAACACCCCGGGGAGCCCCTTCCGGAGAGCCTGGGGCTCTGCCTGCACGGTGGAAGCATCACCTCGAGACTCAGGGTGAAGGTAGCTCCTTCTTTCCCCAGGTACTAGGCAGGGGCTGAGAAAGAGGGACGTCTCTTGGAAGGCAGCCGGCCCGGGCGGGGCAGCGAGGGCGCATTGAAGAGTCCGCAGCGTCCACTCCGTGCAGCACTTCCTGCTGAGGCCGCTAGGGGACGCTACTTGCCGGGGTGTGTGTGGGTGCCGCCTGGGCAGATCCCGCTCCGGATCTTTCAGCACGCACTTGTCTGAGTGCACCAGTCATGCATTCAACCGTGCACAACTTCTCAGGCTCCTCAGTGGTTTCCTTTGCTCTGTCCCTCCCTGCCTTTTCTAGATGTCACGTTAGGAGTCCTGCCTGTCTTTGGAACTGCGGGTCTGATCTTCAAAGGGAAGGTGTGAGAATGTGTATGTGTATTTCTGTTTGCTTTTGAACTGGGCAGTCCTAGCAATCCCAGTGCTGCCACCCTTGCCCAGTAGGAGAGGGGCAGACACCAGGCAATTCGGTAGGGAGCCATCCGAAGCGCTTTCCCATCTGCAAGCAAGAACCAGAGGCCGGACAGATAGAGAGATGGGAAGTGAGGCAGACACAGTTCTGTGATTAAGAGTGAGTGCCCTGGGCTCCAGCCGCTCTCTTTTTCAACTCTGGCACCTTACAAGCTGCCTTATGGGGCTGCGGGGAAGAGTTTAATGAGATCACAGTGCTTAGCAGTGTGTCTTGCCCAGCAAGTGCTCCATAAATGCTAGCTATTATTGCTATTACAGGAACACTTTTGGAAGTGCTGGGAGAAAAGAACAGTGTCTTCTGGATGGATTTCAGATATATTTGAGGCAGTGTTGGAGGACATGGTCCTAGAGGCCCCTCCTGGGTTTAAATAAAAAGTTTAAGGGCCTAGGCATGGTGGTACATACCTGTAATCCCAAAACTGGGAGGCTGAGATAAGATTGAAAGGGCAAGCCCAACCTGTGCAATTTAGAGATTAAAAAAAAAAAGGAATATGGCGGCACATCGCTGGACTCTTGCACTCAGGAGGTTGGTGCAAAGGGTCATGGAAGATTTGAGGCCAGCCTAGGATACCTAGTGAGTTCCAGCTCAGCCTGGACTATATAGTGAGACTGCCTCAAAAAAAGGGGGCGGGGGGGCTGAAAATGTAACTTGGTGATGTATCTTGGGATTAATCCTTACTGAAAAAAAAAAGAAAGAAAAAAAAAAGGGTTTAAGGGACTGCAAAGGGACAGACAAGTAGATTTCAGAGTGTAAGGGTTAAGAGCCAGCCTGATAGCTCAGTGAACTAAAGGCCTACTTAAGCAGAGCGCTGCACCCGGATTCAATCCCCAGCATGCTGTGCCAGTCCCGCCCCTGAGGCATGTGATGGAGACTGGATGTGGTGGGGCATGCCACTAATCCCAGCACTTGGGAGGCTGAAAACAGGAGAATTACTGCAAGTCTCCTCTACATAGTTGGACCCTGCACACTGTGGACCCTGTCCTTAAAAAAAAAAAAAAAAAAAGAATGGAAGAGTTGAGCTGGGCCTGATGATGCATGTCTGTAATCCCAGCATTCAGGAGGTTGAAGGTACATAGTGAACTTCAAGCCAGCCTGCCTTAAAGTGAGACCCTGTCTCCTAGGATAGGGCTGGGGAGGGTTGTATTTCTGTGGGCAAAAAGACAGTCAGAATTTTAGGCAGGTCTTGAACTCAGTAGGTATCCCAGGCTTGCCTGGAACTTTTTTTTTTTTTTTTTTTTTTTTTTTTTGTGGAACCAGGGATTGAACTCAGGCCCTTGTACTTGCCAGGCAAGTGCTTATTCTATTGAGCTATCTCCCCAGCCCCAGGCATGGAACTCTTGGTGGCCCTCCTGCCTTGGCCTCCTGAGTGCTGGGAATACAGGTGTGTGTCACCTTGCTCGGTTAGGCTACCACATTTATGTATTTGTTTGTTTGTTTATTTATTTATTCATTTGTCTTTTTTGAGACAGGGTCTCGCTTTGCAGTTCAGGCTAGCTGAGCTCACTTTTTGTAGCCCAGGCTAGTTTCGAACTCTCACCAATTCTCTTGCTTCAGCCTCCCAAGTGCTGGGACTATAGGTGTATGCCACCATGGCTGGCTAAGATATCACATTTAAAGCAGACAATAAAGATAGCATATGAGGCCGGCCAAATAGTTCAGCGGGTTAAAGTTTCTTCAGCCAGACGCAGGGGCCAGGGTTTGATCCTGCTGTGCTGGCCCTGTCCTTGGGGTGCACTGAGACAGCAATTGAGACTGGGCCTGGTGGCTCATGCTTGTAATCCCAGCTCTTGGGAGGCTGTAAACAGGTGGATCACTACAAGCCTGATGTAGTAGTGAATCCTGACACCCTGTAGACCCTAAAATACAAAAGAAAAAAAAAATAGCATAAACTAGGTTTTCCAAAAATGTGGTTAACTTCTGTTTGTTAGGCCAGGATCTTATTTCCTTTTTTAAAAATTTACTAGGCAAGTGCTTTATCTCTGAGCTACACCCCTACCCCTTCCTATATTGTAAAGAAATTATAGAGTAAATCTGTAGTTGGAGAAGGTGTTTGTAGGAGTTTATGGATAGTCCAGGGATCTGGTTGTGTTTTCGTAAGGATGAGAGGGAACGTGGGTGGGGCAGAATTGTGCTCAGAGGTTGAGTTTGTTTGTTTGTTTGTTTCTTTCTTTCTTTCTTTTGTGGGGCAGGGGTTCAAACTCACGACCTTGCACTTGCCAGGCAGGCACTTGTACCACAGGGCTATCTCCCCAGCCCCCTGAGTTTATTTCTTGACTTTGTTTCCTTTGGGATCCTGACACTTAGACTTTGGGGTAATGGCTGGAGATTAGAGGCAACCGCCATCCCTGTGCCTGGGGACGTGTGCAGTTCTCCGCTTGGGACACCAGTCACGGGGTGTGGGGGCTGCTCTTACACTTCCTCTAATCTCAGCTGTGAGCCAGCCTCTGGGTCAAACTCTGCAACCTTCCTGCCTTTCTTAATAGTTTGGGGTGAGGGAGAAGTGGGGCGAGGGTGGGGCTGGAGAGCACGCACTGTGATCTGCCCAGGACCTGGTCCTCAGCTAACTCTCATCCCAGGGCAGGTGCCAGGGGCCCTTGCTGAGCTTTCTTGGGGCTCCTGTCCCAGAGCAGAGCTGACAAAGGAGATTCCTGAGAGCTCCTTCTTATCGGCAAAAGTGCTGAGCCAAGAGCTCCGTGCTGTCCCTTTCGCAGATGCAGAGGGCATGTGGACCTTGGACCCAGACAGTTGCTCAACACTCCTCTTCCTTTCCCTCAGCCCCTCCACCCTTCTTGACTGGACTTAAATCCATGCTTTGTCTGGTCTTCCCTTTCACTGCTCACCGAAGGGAGACGTGTCAGACCACTGCTGTTCCTGGCACCTCCTGACTGCCACTTCAGGGGAACCTGCTCAACCAGGGCCAGGCCGTGTGTGAGTGTGTGACCCCCCACCCCTCGCTCATCCTGGTTGCTGCTGCAAGCCGGCAGCTTCCTCTCGGTGTCTCTAGCTTCTCAGCCGCCACTTGCCTGAGTGGCGGCTCTGTCTTCCTCCCGGCCGTCTCCACTCTGTTCCTGTTTCGAGTCTGCCTCGGCTGCTTCCTTGCCTGGGTTTTGGGTGGTATCTCCGTCGCACACCCCTAGCTGTGCACTGGGGTCACCCTCCTCTCACTCAGATGTTTTTGGGTGATGCAGCTCTCCTACCGTAATGGATTTGATGGCTGAGGGAAAGGAAAGTGAGGAGAGGTGAGGAAGCTGCAACTCTTCCACAGGAGTGGGTGGGGATGACAACAAGTGAAGGTGGTTCACGAGGCCACAGAAACCTTTAGATGACGCAGGGTTAGCTCACGGTACATCACAGCACGAGGGACAGGTAAGACTGTGCCGAGCACAAGGCTCAGATCTCCCTCAGGCCTTCTTGGGTCGCAGCAGTCTTCTTCAAGGAGAAGCTGGGTGTGAGCTGTTTCCGCAGTTGGTCAGGTGAGCTGGCCATCCTGAAGATGCGAGGCAGATGCCTTCCCTGCTGCGAGTGAGCACCTGCGCTTGTAGATGCGAGTGGGTTGTGCCGATGAGCCAGCTGGAGGCCAGGTCTGAGCGTGGGGTCTTCTCTGCAGTGTGGGGGCAGCTTCTGTCTCCGCAGCCACTCAGCACACTGCATCCTTTCTTCCCCAGAGGGCAATGCCAGGAAGCTGCTGAGAGCTTTCTTCTCCTCTACCATGGTTGATGACCGCAAGGGCAAGTATGAAGTGGCCCCCCAGCATGAGGCTGCGGCCTCCGCCATGGGCGATGGGGCCAGCCCAGGGGCAGAGCAGGTAACACTGAGGAAGGAGATCTCGCTGCTCAACGGTGTATGCCTGATTGTGGGGAACATGATTGGCTCGGGCATCTTTGTTTCCCCCAAGGGCGTGCTCATGTACAGTGCCTCCTTTGGCCTCTCTCTGGTCATCTGGGCCATCGGGGGTCTCTTCTCTGTCATTGGGGCCCTTTGTTATGCGGAACTGGGCACGACCATTAAGAAATCCGGGGCCAGCTACGCCTACATCCTGGAGGCCTTTGGAGGATTCCTTGCCTTTATCCGCCTCTGGACCTCCTTGCTCATCATCGAACCCACCAGCCAGGCGGTCATCGCCATCACCTTTGCCAACTACATGGTGCAGCCCCTCTTCCCAAGCTGCCACGCACCCTATGCTGCCAGCCGCCTCCTTGCTGCTGCCTGTATTTGTAAGTGGGGCTGGGCAGGGGTGGTGGGGTGGAGGACTGGGTGGAGCAAGATGTCAGTCCTGTCAGGTGGTGTTGGGGGTGGGGGTGGGGAAGCTGGACCAGAATGCCTCTGACAGCACCTGTTTCTCTTGTTAAGTTAATGTGTACACCTGGTATAGTGGCACATGCCTGTAATCCCAGCCCTTGGGAAGCTGAGTCAGGAGGATCGCTGTGAGTTCAAGGCCAGCTTGAATGACATAGCGAGACCTTGGCTCAAGAAAGAAAGAAAACAGATCATACTGCTCTACATATAATTCCATGGTATGCTTCTCCCTCGAGCATTTGTTAGTGATATTGTCTGTTTTTTTTTTTTTTTTCTTTTGGTGGGACTGGGGTTTGGACTCATGACCTTGCATTTGCCAAGCAGGCGCTTGTGCCATGGTGCTATCTCCCCAGCCCCGTCAGTGATATTCTTTATTTATAGGTCTGCTCTTTTTTTTTTTTTTTTAAGAAAGGGTCTTGCTGTATAGTCCAGGCTGACTTTAGACTCATTATAAACTTTAGACTTGCTCAGATTAGTCTCAAACTCTCAGTGATCCTCCTGCCTCAGTCTCCCAAGTACTGGGATGACAGGTGTAGGCTACTACATGCAGCTACATCTATTTTTTTTTTTTTTTTTTAATTTAGTACAGGGTCTATAGGGTCTGTAGGATCTACAGAGGCTCAGTACATAGATCAGACTTGTAGTGATCCTCCTGTTTTCAGCCTCCCAGGAGCTGTGATTACAGGTGCGCTACCACACTCAGTCTCAATCACCCTATTGGTGCGCCCGGGGGTGGGGCTGGCACAGCATGCTGGTTTCGAACCCCAGCTCCTGTGCCTGCCTAAGCAGGTACTTTAATCAGCTGAGCTATCTGGCTGGCCCCATGTTAGTTTTTTTTTTTTGGCAGGACCAGAGTTCGAACTTATGACCTAGCACTTGCCAGGCAGGCACTTGTGCCATGGAGCTATGTCCCCAGCCCCTCCCCATGTTAGTTTTAAGGGTGTCCTATGTTCTATTTAGCTAGCCAGTTCCGTTATTGGCCATGCACATTGGTTACAGTAGAGGTGGTGTTCTAGTGAATATCCCTTTGCATTTTCATGAGTATTTTCAATTGTAGAGATTTAAAGTTGACACAGAATTGTGTATACTTATGTGATAGAGTGTGGCAGAAAAACCAACATGTATGTACAATGTGTGATGATCAGATCAGGGTAATTGCCTGTCTGTTTCCTCAGACATATATCAGTTCTTTGTGCTGGGAACATGCAGAATTCCCTCTTAGTTACGTTTAATTAATTATTGTCAAGTGCAGTTATTCCACCTGAGAAGTTCTTTCTGCTTTTCACCTGATTCCTGTACATTTAACCACGCTTTCTCCATCCCTCTTACCACCTGTGTCATCCCATCCTGTTCCCATCCTATCTCCCCTACCCCCCAGTCTCTGGGCGCCGTTGTCCTAGTCTTTTGTTCTTTAAGAGCTGCTTTAGTTGTGGTATTTGCCTTTTTTTTAAACCTTATTTTACTTAATATAATATTTTCCAATTCCTTCCATTTTAGTGACAGTGACAAAATCTCATTGTTTTCGTGGTTGTGTATTATTCCACTGTGTGAGTACCATGTTTCTTGTACCCACTGCCCTGCTGATGGACACACTGCACTATTGTGAGTGGAGCTGTGGTAACGTGAGAGTGCAGCTGTCTGCACCCTGTGCTGATGTCATTTCCTGTGGGTGTATTCCCTGTTCCTAGTGATGGTT
>PVKN010018339.1:0-16885 GCA_004027915.1 Capromys pilorides
TTGATGGCTTGGCTTTGTGAAGAAAGAAGAGAGAAGGAGGGAGGGAGGGAGGGAGGGAGGAAGGGAGAGAGAGAGCACCAAAAAATCAGTCAACAACAATTTTGAAAACCCAACCCTTCTTACCATTAGTTCAAAACAGAACTTGACACTTTCACTGGTTGGGGCTCCTGAGTTGGTGGGACACATCTAAGAACCAACTATGGCCTGTGTATGTTATGTGGCGGGGGAGGCACCAAGGCAAGATGAAGGCCCTGAGCTTGGAGGTCTGAGGGATCCTGCTTAACAGAACTGTCACCTGTGGGAGGGAGCAAAGGAGTGGGTGTGGAGCCTGCTTGTCAGGAAGGAGTCCTGGGGTGCTGGTTGTAGTGATGTCCCCAATGTTAAAGATGCCTTCTTTGGTAATGGGCTTTGAAATTGTCAGTTTCTCTCAGCCTACCAGTCTGAGGGTTAGAGTTTGGACCTAGGTCTGAACATTCCCTATATACTACCAGTGTAATTATAAACTAGGACAGTTCTAGAAGTTGAGGCCCCAATCCCTGTCCTAGAATTTGTCTTCCACTGGGAGAAGGGGCTGAGTTTCTGTCTCAGGGTCCAAGGTATGGGCTGCATTCTCCTTATACTTTCCCTTGATCACCTCTCCTGTACTGTTACTTAGCCTATGAGACAGATTGGCCTGACAAGTTGAAGAAAAAGTAAGGGTAGTGGCCCAAAGAGCCCCAGGAGGCCACTTGAGATGGACCTGGGGTGTAAGAAGGGTGATGCTACTGCTGCTGGATCTTTGCAGAATGAGGGCTGGGCACCAGGTAGGCAGAGAGGAGCAAAGGTTAGTACCTAATTTCTTCCTTTTTTGCAGTACCTGGGTTCAAACTCAGGACCTTGTGCTTTCCAGGCAGGTGCTTATGCTGCTGAGCTATCTCCCTGGCCCAGTATCTAATTTCTATCTTGGGCCATATCATCTCCTGTAGGATTCTGTGTTAGGGGATTGAGTGTGCTGGAATTTGAGGTTGAGTGGACAGCATTAAACAGAGAGAGTCCTCAGAGAAGGGGGACTTGGACAAAGACTTGAAGGAAACAAGCGAGTTATATAGATACTTGCAAAAGGAGATGTGAATGATCTTGGAATTTAACCTGAGCCCTTGACTGGCAAAGGTGGGAGTGTGGTGTGTGAAGAAAGAAGCAGGGACCAGTGAGTAGTCTATTTCATAAGTCCACGTAACTGGTGAGAATGTTGGTGTGGTGAGTTTGGGGATATGTGAATAGAGGGCATGCAGGATCTGAAGAATCAGTCTTGGAGCCAGACCAGGACACAGATGGGTGGGCAGAATGGAATCTTTCTAGCTTAAGCTTTTAGATTAATAAAAAGTTCTATCTTACTTAAGCCCCCCCCCATTCATGATTTTTTGTTATAGGAGAATATATTCCTTTCTGAGCCATGACTGCATACTGAGATCTAAATAGGAGAGAGGTTGCTGGTGGAGGGTGGTTCCCTCCTAGGAATGCTGTGGGGGTTAGATTGAGATAATGGCATACTTAGAACCTGGCAATTCGTAGGTGTTTCATAAAATTCTCCTAGAAAGGAGGGGGAACATATTCATAGACATATGCAGCTAACAAGCTGCAGTTCCATTCCACAGGTGAGACTGTAAAGGTAGAGTGAAAGAAAGGACTTTGCTAGGTTGAGGTAACAGAAGGAACAACACTCTTTGGAGTAGGAAAGGTAGCAGGCATGAGGAGACAAAGAATGGAGGTGAGGCCTCTGTGGGGCAAGTAGGATAGGACTTCGATTTATGGTTACATTAACCAGTACTTATCAATATGGCCACTGAACTCCTGGCTGTACACAGCGAGGCTCCGTGTTTGCTGAGCTGAAGCCAGAAAACTAGCCCTTTGCAAAGACCCATTTTCCATATAGCCATTCATTCAAGAATAGTTTCAAGTCTTGGAGAACACTAAGGACCAATTGAGGATATTAACACAGACATTCTCGGCTAGTTGCACTACTCAAAGAGGTGCGAGGTGGGTAAAGGTTGCTCATTATCTGCTAAAGTAGAGCCTTTTGGCCTTCTTTGGACTCATATTAGGGGTGCAGTCTAGGCTTTAAGAAACTAGCATTCATGGAGCAATGGGGAGTCACGGAAGGCAAAGGAGAAGGTAAATCTATCCCCTAGAAGTACAGGCTTCCTATAGCTTGCCCACATTCTATGGCTCTGCTCTCAACTACCCAACAACCCAGATCTGCCTTCGCGCCTTACTCCTCTCTAGATTCCTTATTGGCTACTTGTGCCTTCCTTCACATCACCTACACCCCCGCTTCCCCAATTGGCTCTGCTCTTTTCGTCTCGCCCTCGAGCTCCCTCGGTCTTCACTACACTATCCAGCCTTGGTATTGGTTATTGCATAGTAACACTGCTGTTTGAGGCCCACAGACTTCCACCTGGCTCCCCCATTGGCTATCTGCCATCTCCCGTCCTGACTGCCTTCATCCCCGTTGGCTCTGCTTCCTACGGTTCCGCCCCCCCCGGCCACTCACACACTACCTCTTGGTCTTTTTGTCTCTGTATTGGCCAGTTCTGTCTTGGCACCGTCCCCTGAAGCCCTACTGCACGCTCACAAGACTGTTCATTGGCTCGCTACAGGCGTTATCGTCATCTTGACTCTACGTCACCCTCACACGGCTCCCAACTGGTTGTTTTCTGTATTTTACGTCCCACAGCCTACGCAACCCGCGGATTTCCCACTTTTCTGGATTCGCTTCTTGCTGAGCCTTTGAAGGCCTGCAGCCATTCCACTTTCACTGCTGCCTACACTGCCACCCAGACTTCCCCTTTCGTTGCCCGACTGTGCTGTCTGGCCCCTGGGTCGCACACCACCCCCACTCCGCCCGCCCCATTGATTGATTCCGCGCTCCTTCCGCCTCTCACCCCGCCCACTCCCGCGCGTCTCTATTGGCTGCGCGCTTCTTCTGCGCTTCATTCAGCGTGTGCGTCACTCACGCGCGGTTGCCCATTGGATCTCTGCCGGACCAGTCTTCGTTTCACCGCCTACGCTCCTCGTGAGCCTTACCCCCCCACCCGCGCTGGCCTTCCCATTGGCTGGCCACCTCTTCGGGCCCTGCCCCCTCCGGTCCCACCGCCGGTGCCGTCGGTGCTGCCGCCGCCGCCGCCGCCGCTGCCGCCGGTATGGCGCGCGCGGCCCCCGTGGAGCCTCCGCTGCCGCATCCCGCGCCCCCCTCACCGGCCGCGGGTGAGCCTCGCACCTCGGTCGAGGTGGCGGTGGCTCCGCGGAGGGTGCTTTTCGCCGACGAGGCCCTGGGGCTGCCGCTGGCGCAGCTACGCCGCTACCGGCCGTGGGGCGGGCCCGGGGCGGGCAAGATGGCGGCGGCGGCCAGGCAAGATGGCGGTAGCGGCGGGGCGGATGAGGACGACGACGGCGATGATGGGGATGAAGGGGAGGAGGAAGAGGAGGCCTTTCTCGAGCCCTCACCGCCATGCCCCGTCCCCGCTGGCGGGGGGTTTTACCTGGTGCCCACATTTTCGCTGCCACCCGCACTGGGCCGTCTGGAGCGCTTGGGTCGCGTCATGGTGGAGTTGGAGGCGCTGCTGCCACCTCCCGGAGCAGTCCCCGGGGGTTCCGGGGTGTGGGTGCCCGGGGGGCGCCCGCCTGTGCTGCGCGGGTTGGTGCGCGTGCTGAACCGCTCCTTCGAGAAGGCGGTGCACGTGCGGGCCTCCCACGACGGCTGGGCTTCCTTCTGCGACCACCCAGCGCGCTACGTCCCGCGCAGCCCACCTGGGGCTGCAGCGGGAGGAACAGGAGCAGGAGATCCCATCCTGGATTCAGGTCTTGGTCTGGGCCCTGGCCAGGTGTCCACCTCCTCGCCCGACGACGGCGGCCATACTGACCGCTTTGCCTTCCAGCTGCCCTTTGCTGAGGGCGCGGGCGATGGGGCGCGCCTCGACTTCGTGGTGCGCTATGAGACCCCCGAGGGCACATTCTGGGCCAACAACCACGGCCGCAACTACACAGTTCTGCTCCGGATTGCACCCGCTCCCACACCCACTGATGCCGAAGGGCTGCCCCAGCAGCAGCAGCTGCAGCAGCTGGAGCCACAGCCTGAGTACCAGGGTCCCGTGGAGGCTGAGGCCAGGCAGCTGAAGAGCTGCATGAAGCCGGTGAGGCGCAGGTAATGTCTGCCAGCGCCACCTCCGCCAATGCAGAGCTGTGTATAGAAGGGAGGACCAGCATTCTGGTCCAGGAATCAATCCCTCAGGCCTGCTCTCTGGGACAGGGAGGAGGGTGCATTCAGTCAGCCAAAAATAGAGGCCAAAGTGTGCTTGTCACTATTTAAGTGGGATTTCATTCATTCATTTTTTGAGTGCCACTGGTAAAGCCCTGAACAAGAGAGACATCTTTCCTGCCCTCAAGGATCATATAAGTGTCCCGTGTAAGACAGTTTGAAAAAGCAAGCAAGTAAACAAATCAGTAGGGATAAGGTTAGCTGCCGAGATGAAAGGGAATTGGGATAGATTAGGAGAGAATGGCTGCTTAGAATGTGGTGTTAAGAGAGCTTTTGAGGTGAATCCTGGATAGTGATAGGTTAGAGTTACAGGAGAGTTGGTAGATAGGGGAACAGGGAGACTTATGACAAAGTGCTATTTAAACTGAGTCATAAAAGAGTGCATTTCTGTACATATATGGAAGGCTGGTGTGTTTTACATAGGGGGAACAGCAAGTGCAAAGGTCCTGAGGCAGGAAATAAGCTTGGTGTGTATGATGGGGAGTGTGCTCAAGTGAGTGGGGAGAACTATGCTACATGGTAGTGTAGACCAAAGAACATACCATTGGGTAGTTGGGAATCTAATCCTCATGTAACAGCAGGAAATCAGTGTTCTAGAAATGGGAGAAACTGGTTTAGGAAGTGATGGCTCCTGGCTTTTTCACTTCAGCTGTGTCTGATCTTGAAGCCTATATGCATTTTACTGTATGCTCTAATCTAGAATGAGGCCTCCTGTAGAGGTTAAGGTGTGAGGTCATACTTTCAGGGAAGCAGTGGCTTTGGGATAGGCAGATCCAGATGGAGGGTGGACTTGAAGCTCATATTTCTTGCTTTGTGCCACGCCTCCTATAACCATTTAGAGGCTAGGAGAAAGAGCCAGTTTTCCCTGGGACGCCTGAAAACAAGATTGTCCTAGCTTTCTACCATTAAGGTATGAATTTTTTAAGGGCTAAGCTTGATTTTTGCTACATTTTGTCTTTAGCCTAGAATCAGTGGAGTCTCCAAAATGTGTGCATTTTCCTGTTCCTGGGAGGGTCGGAAGTAGAAATAAGAAAGTGGATTTTTTAGGCCTTGTGAGTGTTGGATTAGGAGCTGCTGGCTGCAGTAAGGTTTTTGTGAGTTCTACTGGTCCTGGTAAAGCCTTAGGCAGTGAGTGGTTCAGGAAGATCTTGCTTTCAGTTGGAGAGCGGATGTGCCTAAGTGAGTAAGAGTATAAGGACTATTTACCAACTTGTAAACTGTCCATCGGAGCCTGGATAATTTAAAGGGGCTGGCAACATGGCTTTGCTTACAGCATGAAGAGAGCATTCTAACATCAGATTGACTATTCAGATTCCAGCCCTGTCACTTAATTGGCTTTGTGAGTCTGGCCAGCTCATTTAACCACAATGTGGCTCAGGTAACCCTACCATCAAGTGTAAAAGAGGTCATTTGGCACCTGCCTCATTGGATGTGAGTAAAAGTACTCAGGGCTGAGCGTAGTTCAAAATAGTGCCATGTAGGTGTTAGTGTTGGTATGTAGGTACTTATGCACAGATTCCTCTCCTAAATTCAGCTCTGCTCATCATCTCTGTGGCTTTGACTCAGCTTCCTCATCTAAAGGGAATGATGGCCATGTCAGGCTGAATTGGATATAGCAGACATGGGCAAGGTAATAGTTACAGAAAATAGCAGTAATCAGCATTTTCTCAGAGGATTGGGTCTGTTCTGTTTAGCTATACATGCTGTGTGATGTAGGTACTGTGATTATCCCCATTTTTTTTTTTTTTTTTTTTTTTTTTTTTTTTTTTTTTGGTGGGATTGGGGTTCGAACTCATGACCTTGCACTTGCTAGTCAGGTACTTGTGCCACGGAGCTATCTCCCTGGCCCTCCTATCCCCATTTAAGATAGGGGGAAATGGCGTTCAGAGAGGGGAGCCATCTTCCTCAGTAACTCAGCTAGTGAAGACAGCACCAGAGAAAAGATGCTAGAAGGTCCAGGTCAAATTCACAGTCCACCTCTCGTTATACCTGTGCAGTGTGTTTTATTGAGGTGTATCTACATAAAATGCACTCATCTCTAGTGTATGTCTCAATGGATTTGTACCTATGTGTACACT
Organism: Capromys pilorides; assembly: GCA_004027915.1. Taxonomy (NCBI): domain Eukaryota; kingdom Metazoa; phylum Chordata; class Mammalia; order Rodentia; family Capromyidae; genus Capromys; species Capromys pilorides. Next base: position 6,373 of record PVKN010018339.1, read on the forward strand.
TGTGTGACTACTCCCCAGGTCAAGAGATTGAGCAGTTGTGGAGCCCCACAGCCACCTTAATTTGTCACTTTGCCCAAGTTGTCATCCCAGTTGGCTGTCTTGGGAGCTGTTTGAAGATTCAACAATTTGGGTGATGGAGTTTGGTCACTTTCTAGAGTGTGAAAGGAAAGGAATAGGGAAATCAAAACCTTGTTGGGCCAAGGTGGAAAGGGTGTTTTTCTTTAAAATACATGGGTGGTTTTAAGGAGAAATTGAAGCGCCCCATTTAGACAATTGTTTTGGTAACTGGCCCTGGGTCTGTGGTTCCTAACATGACTTGTGATACTATTTAAAGTGGGCAGATGGCTTTTTGATAGTGTCTTATCTTTTGATCTCAGTTCTTGCAAAGGGGAGGCTGGTGCTCATTGCAAGATCAGCGATAAGATTTTCTTTGTAGGTTTGGTGGCTTTCGTAGTGAGTACATTTCAACTTATTGTTTTAAAACCTATGTGGTATGGGGTGACTTGGAGCGCTGTTGAATGGCTATCCCTCCAGGATTCAGCCCTCTGGGGAAATGGGGAAGGACCTCAAGGGACACCTTTACATGTGGGAATCCCACTGGAGGGGCTTTAGGAAATGCTGGCTGCAGGTCCATGGTGCCCTGGGGATGGCTGTATCAGGTGGGGCGTGGAAGGGAGTCTGTGGTGGATGTTGAACTTTTCTTGCATCACAGAGCTAGGCTTTTAGTACTCCTCAGGCACAGAGATAATCTACCAATAAGCATCTATTGAGGACCTACTATATGCTCAGCACTGTGCTAGTTTCATGGAGGGAAAATAGAGTTGCAGATTGGTCCTAAGATATGCAAAAGATTTTTGGTGGGCCTGTGTGAGACCTGGCTGATCCCCTCCTCTTTGCTAGGGACTTTGCCGACTGTTTAGGTGAGATGAGAAGTCTCATTTTCTTTTGGTAACAGTCACGTGAACTAGACTATTTTCAGTCCCTCTTTCCTGGATGAGCAAACTGAGGCTCACAGAGTCCAAAGTTGTAGACTGGTGTGAGGAGAAGACCTCCTGGTCTGCATTGGTTTAGTGCTGTGAGAAAGTATCTTTTTTTTTTTTTCTTTTTGAGGTGATGTCTTGCTGTATAGTGCAGGCTGGCCTTGAACTTTGTGATCTTCCTCCCTCTGCCTCCCTGGTGCTGGTATTACAGGCATGCACCACCATTCCCAGTTCTAGGTATCCTATTCTTAAAAACAAAGACCGACCAAGGTCTGACCCTGGCGTTGAGGTGTCCCCTTCCCCTGCCCTTCATTCTGGTCTCTGGCTATTAGTCTTATTTCATAAACTTGTCTCTGTTCCGGAGCTCCTGTCACCATGCTCATTCTGTTATTGCAAAGGGCCTTCCTTCTTCCTGCCATAGGGCCTTTGCTTGTGGCTGTTTCCTTCACTAGGAATGTTTGTGTGGTTCCCCTTACAGGCTCCTCCTGTGGACCTTTCAGTTTAGCTGCAACCTCCTTGGCTTCTCAGGCAAGCCCTGTTAGAGAATGCCACATAGCACAAAAGATGAATGAGCCTTGCCATAAATTCAGGATCATTTGCTACCTATCCTGGCAGTCCTACTCTTTCTCATCTGCTCTTATCTCCTCTCTCATGTGACATTTTTTTGAGACGGCCTCATGTAGCCCAGGCTAATCTCAAACTCCTGGTGATCCTCCTGCCTCAGCCTCCTGAGTGCTAGAATCACAGGAATGCACCACCACACTTGCCCTATGTCATGTGACTTTCAAATGTTCTTTACCTTCAGACTTTACCTCCTGCTTCTAAAAACAAAATAGAAACCATAAGAATAGAACTCTGCTACTTGCAGTTCCCAATCCTGCACTCTTATTTCCTTCCCTTATGTTACAGGTAAGGAGAAGTCCCTTTGCCCTTGGGTCAGTTCCCCACTTTGCTCCAGGGCCTCATTTTCTGCCCCTGGCTCTGAAATCTGACTTTATCAGCCCCTCTCTGTCCTGGCAGATTTTCTCCTGTCCTCACCTGATGCTGTCTGATGACCCTTCCTCTGGCCAGGATCACTATCTCTACCCCACCTCTGTCTGGCCAGCACCCGGCACCCTCCCCCTTCACTGCAAACTGACCTAAGTGTTGCCTGAAGCTTCTCCACTAGCTCACCTGCACGTACACACTCATCAACCCCAACATTGGCCAGATTTCACAAGAGGGTCTGTGGTGTTGAAGTGTCTGCCCAGCTACTCTTAAGGTAGTTCCTTCCCTGGCCTGGGGACTATACTCTGCTACTTTTGCTCTGAACTTTCTGGCCCTTCTTGTTCTTTCTTTCAGCCTCATGTATCTTAACTTGGTGTTTCTATTTGATTGAATCCCAGAGATTCCTCAAACTCACCTTATCCAGGGCTGTATTCATCACCTCCCCCACAAGGTTCTGGAGTCACCTCTTACACCCCTGCCTGCTTTCTTCCTTGTTTTCTCAGCATCCTCAAGCCTTTGCTAGCCCTGTGCTTTGGGCCAGGGCTCCTTGTTCTAGGATACTCTTTTCTGAAGGTACTGATCTCCGTTTATAGTCAGACCTTCATTAGGGGATCACTGAATGACTAGACTGTAAGCTCCGTGAGGGGTAGGGACATGGTCTGGGTTTGGTCACCACTGTATTCTCTCAGGCCGGCCATAGTGCCTGGCACTTAGTATGAGCTTAATAAATGTTTGTTGAAAGAATGAGTTTGAGTATTTTTTAATGTCTTCTACACTGAATTGTGTTTCCTAGGTGGGTTTCCTCATCAGTGTGTCTCGGGTCTGTCACTGGGTCCAAGGCACAGCAAGACCTCAGTGGGTTTCAGGTGCACCTAGAACTGAATGGATGGGAACCAACTTGATATCCAAATATGATTTGGCAGCCTTTGGGGAAATGAAAGCCATTGAGTTGAAGCAGGATGGATCAGTGGTCACCTGAATTGTCTAGACAGAGGACTGAATGTGAAAATGATCCCCTTTTATTCCATGGAAAGCTGGTAGGGTGTCATGGTTAAGGACAGGGATGTGGGCCTGATGCCACACACTTGAGTGGCAGGGCTGGGCTCAAGATTCTGTGAAGTCTTGCTTTAATGCCCAAGTTGTTAACTGCTATTCCAGGCCAGGTAAGCTCACACTGGCTGGGTACACTGGGCAGGTGGTTTTCCTCCTCAGAGCCTCAGTTTCCTTTGGTGGGAATTTGGAGGGAATTATGGTCAAGCACTCTATAGATGCTTTTCAGATGATTTCCTCAGTCTACTCAGTAGCCCACTGAGGTAGGTGTTACTCTTATATTCCGTTTATAGATGAGGAAGTGGAGGCACAGAGAGGTTAAGTAACTTGCCTCAGGTCACAGTAGGTTGCTGAGGTGGTATTTGAAGTTGTATGTCCTGCCCATTTATTGAGATGTAAAGTCAACTTACTGGGTTCAAACATTTAAAATATGTAGAAGCTGGTTTTGGTGGTACACAGTTATCCTAGCACTTGGGAAGTTGAGGCAGTTGAATCCCATTGAGTTCAGGGCCAAACTAAACCACACAGTGAGACCCTGTCTTAATAAACAAAAAGGCATAGAAAATACCAGAGTGCATCACAATATGTAGTGATGGTAAGTACTGTTTCATATAAAGAACAACTTTTTCAGTTTTATGTGTACATAAACATTTACACTTGTGAGTACGCTGGGTTATGAGATAAAATGGCTTTCTTAATGTGAACCGTGGCCAGAGAATCCTTTCTACTATGAAAAAAGTACAGGGCATGAACTCTCATATCCCCTGCTGACTTGTCCACAAGTCCCATAACTGAGGCTGACACAGAAGTTGGGGAAGGCAAGGCAATGTCCTACATAACTTGGTGACTTTCACAGCTACCTATAAACCCATTTTGAGAAAGCACATGGCCCAGGGTAACTGGGATTCCTAGTATTGGTGGCAGATTTCTGAAGCCGTTGGTTCTGTAGGAGAGTAGCAGCATCATCAGGTTGTCTCCTTGAGAGCTGGGCTCTGCTGAGTTTCCCTTTGGGTTTCAGTGCCTGACCCACTTGTGGCTGGCAAAATTCTTTGAAGTCAGGAGCTCTGGGGGCACATAGAGGACTTGTGGTGGTGACAGCAGTGATGCAACTGCTCTGAGAGCCTGTTTTGCTTTCCTCCAGGGGTTTTGTCTGCTTGCTTGCTCAGTCTCCAGTTGGTAACTAATCTTTCCTTTCTATCTTGACTGGCCTAGGCTGGAGCCAATGCCACCTCTAAAGTTTTACCCCTGGTCTCCTGGGGTCCCGTCTGAGGTCAGCAGCCATTGACTTTCCAGATGGCAGTAGGAGCTATCATGCCCAGGAAATGTGTGCAGGCCTGAGATGGCCCCTTTGTGATGACATGGGCTTGAGAAGTATGTATAAAATACACAAATGGTACGTGTCCAGGGCATGTGCAGCACTGTATGCCCTGGGTTTCTATTACCCACAGCACCTGAGAGGATGCCACATGTCATTTGTGGGACTGGTGCCAAAAGGGTAGGTTTCTTTCTTGAAAATTAGCAGGTGCACTGTAAGTACAGTTTTGTTCTGAATCTTCCTCTGCACTTTTCTAAGAATCTCTCTTCTCTGTTACTGATTAGTGAGTCGTATACATTTGGACTCAATTTTTCTTACTGTCCTCATTTTGATGGTAGTAATAGTTTATATAAAGGTTTTGCTATCAAAGGCTGGATATATGTATACATATATATTTGTATTTATTTTTTTTCCTTAGACTGTCTTCAAAGTGTACCTTCTTTGTATGTTATCAGTGTGGTATGTAGTCAGAGGGTGTAGAGATGCAATTTTTTAAGCCTTAGGTTCTGCATTTGTAAAAAGCATTCTCTGTTGAAGAATAGATGTAAAGGTTTTCAAATGACTTGGCATGATCAATGGAGAGGGCTCATGTTGGAGCAGGTGAATGACAAATGCCTGTTGCCTGATTTCATTTCTCTGACTTTAGAGGTTGGGGGAACAGTTTGTGCTATTTTGTGGATTTTAGAATGGACTCAGTTGCTTGACTTGATTTTTGAATGTCTCCATCTTCTCACCTCTTTGGCTGTGGAAGAGAAGGCCAGGTGGATGAAGGTTTTTTTTATTTTTCTGTCCTTTAGCTGAATTGTGGAAACCTTTTCCTGCTGGGTAGGGGCTTCTAGAGTTCTCTCTATTTATTCTTGTGTCTATGAATTTGTAGTGGCTTTTGAAAGCCTGGTTGTCCTACATATCAGGATCGGGCCAGACAGGAGGGAAATTTGTCTACTCCTGAACCTGGAGGGAGAGATGGCTCTCTATTGGGAGTATTCTTGAAGACATCCTAGGAAGATGATTTTATTTTAAACAGAGGCATCAGTGACACTTGGAAGAAATCGTGTTGAGCCACAAGTGGGAAAGCCTGAATTTTAGACCTACTGAGGGGCCTGCTGTGGGACCAAGGCATTTTGCTCTTAGTCCCCCTTTCTCTTCTATGGTGTGTAAGAGGCACCCCCTTCTGGTTCTGCAGTGTTCGATTCAAATACCTCTGTGTTGGTGTGGAGGAGTCCTAGACCACAGAGAAAGACGGACTGTCCCTTCCAAAGCTTCAAGACTAGATCCACGTACTGTATATGGTTCAAACTTCCTCTTTGAGGTGCATAAAAAGTTCTTATAGCCATTCTGTGTCTGGTGGTCTCCTAGCCATTGGTCCCGTGGAAGCAGGGCACCTGGGAATGAATATGGGTGGAGAGAGACAAATCCAGAGAATAACCTGTACTAGCCATTTCTAGAAAGAGTTGGAGATAGGGCTGGGTAAGACCCCAGTCTCCCTCATTCAAGAAGTGGCAGTCTTTTGGTTAAAAACGGGAAAGCCTGTGTTTTGGTTCTGTTTGTGGGACCTTGAGCCACTTACTCAGCCTGTGTTTCATCACTGTAAGCTAGAAATAATTGCACTCCCTGTTTCAAAGGATTAGAAGTATCTGGCTGCTAGGGGGCAGTGAGGAGTGGTGCGTTTGAAGTATGTAGACCAGTGCCTAATGCCGTAGTACTATGTGCAGGTCAGCTAGTGATGTTCTCTTCCTGTGAAGGCCATTGATTATGTGTTTTAACAAAGTAGGAGCTATGTCCACAAATGGCAGTGTCAGTCCATTGCTGCATAGGAAGCAAAAGATCTGAGCAATTTCCTCAGCTCCCCTCAGGTCTCTGAATGTGTAATCAGTGCTTCCCTCATTTGCCTTATCTATATACATTTTGCTACTCATATGTGAGAATAGGAGTGGTGCTGCCTCCATGAGAAGACCTTACCCTGGCAGGATCTGATGTCCGCTTGGCTTATGTGACTCAGGAATCTGGCCTTGGTGATGAAGGAGCAGTAAGATGACTAAATACAGTCCTGTGATTTAAGCAGTGCTCTCTACCAGGCAGTGGTGTCTGTATTTCCATCCTCATTCTTGGTTCCCTTGTGCTTGACCTGCACGTTCTGGCTCTCCTGTATTCCATATTATAGGTAAGAAGGTGATGTAACCTGGCAGACTGCTAGAGTGTCGCCCCTAGGCCTCTCTGATCCGCTTTCTATTTTCCTTTCTTCCCTCTGTTGTTCCCTATGCCCTATAGCCTTCTCACCTGCCCTTGGATAAGATGACTTCCTCTACAGCCAGGGATATACCCCCAAACTTGATAACAAAACTGCGTGACACTGTTTGCTGAAGTTTGCTTTGTGACTGCAAATAAAATGACATAGTTGGTCAGTTGGAAGGGGATAGCTATATAAGTTATGGTGAATCAATATGATATGAATATTATGCAGCTTTTTAAACGCTTTATTTATTTATCTATTTATTTATTTATTATTTATGTTATGGCTGGCTGAGCCTGCCCTGGGGTTGGGGCTGGCACAGCATGTGGTGCTGGGGATTAAACCACAGTCCCTGAGGTTGCCTAAGCAGGCCTAAGCAAGTGCTCTAGACTGCTGAGCTATCTCACCAGCCCTTAAGCAGCTGTTTTCAATGTTTGCAAAAGTCTATAATGATGTTTCTTACTGTTAAATGAACAAAACCTTCTGTGAAAAGATGTTTAGAAAATCTAAAAATTGCCAGGATAGTGTTTGTGGGTATCTTTGACTAACGTGATTGTTGCCTACATCTTTTATACTTTCCTATATTGTTTAAAATTTCTCAAACAAGTCTTTAAGGAATAAAAAGAGGCAATAGAAGTGAAAACAATTGCTTTAAGGTAAAGATGGACTACCACAGAGGTGCAGAAGGTGCCCATGTTGGCATGACTGACCACTCTGTGTATTGGTTTCATGTATTCTCTCCTGTGCCCCACAGGCTTCCTGAGGAGGAGCTGAGGATGAAGACCATAGATGGTCACACCCCTGCTATGGGTAAGCACCTGGGAAACAGAGACTTCTAGCTCTGGTTTTTTTTTTTTTGTTTTTGTCTTTTTAAGACAGGGTCTCAGTATGCAGTTCAGGCTGGCCTTGAGCTCACTTTTTGTAGCCCGGGCTGGTCTTGAACTCGCACCGATCCTCCTGCCTCAGCCTTCCAAGTGCTGGGACTACAGGCATGTGCCACCACGGCCCGGCTTCTAGCTCTGTTTTAATGCTCAAGTTTTTGGTTGTTTGGTCCAAGGCTTTGCATGGACTAGGAGAGTGCACTACCACTAAGCTATATCTCTTAAATCTTCTAGCCTCTTTGTACCATTTATTTCTTCTTCCCTCTTTTCTTTCTATAAAAAAAAGAATGCCCACCAATAGCCACCCTTACACTGCCTCAGAAAGCTTTGAAAAACTGCCAATTGGCTAGACTAACGGATTTTTTTTTTTAAATCAAGCCTACTTACATGAATCTTCTGCCCCAAACTGCCCTCTCTTCTCTTCAACAGAGCATCCTGATGTACAGGTGTCATTGAGTTCCCTGGTGGCCCCCACCCCTCTCCGTCCATGGCCTCAGATGACACTTCAGGTAAGTGGGCCCTATGCCCCAGGGTGTATGACTCAGTGGTGATAGAGCCAACTGAGTCCATGCTAGGTTGCAGAACAGTCACAGAAACCGGAAGCTGATAGGGGAGGGGGAAAATGCAGTAATTCACCTTGGGTTAGAGGAATTTCAGTTGTTAATTTAGCAAATATTTATGGAGCACTTGGTCTGTGGTATAGATACTAGAAATGTAGTCGACGAAAACGCTGTATGAGGTTTACATATTAGTGGGGTGAGATATGATAAAATAGCAATTAAAATATATGGTATTTTAGATGAGGATAAATGTTCACTAAGGGAAAAATTAAAGGGATGGGGGTGGGGAGAGCAAAAGTGAGAGGGTGAGAAGGAAAGAAAATGTTTTCAACTTTATATTGGTCTAGGAAGGCCTTAGTGATAAGTGAAATTTGAGAGATATGAAGGTAAGGGAGAGAGCCACACAGATAACTAGCAGGGTGTGCAGAGCCTCTGAGGTGTGAGCACCAAGGCCGAGATGTGCTAGGCACAGTGAGTGAGGGCAGTGTGGTGGGGATGATTAGGTGGGGCCATGCTCGAGTTGGCAGCACATATACAAAGATTAGGTGGGGCCTCCTGGACCACCATGTGGACTTTGGCTTTTACTCAGAGGGTGGAGCCACAGGAGGGCTGTGAGCAAGTAAGGTTTAGCAGACTCCCTTAGGCAGTGATCTGGAAAATACAACTGTTCACTGTTTGGGAGAAGGGAAGTGGTAGCCCTGAGGAGGAGACCACTGCTGATAGTAGCAGGGGAGGCAGAGGAACTCTTAAGTGTGTGTGTATGTGTGCGTGTTTTGTGTTTGTATGTATTTTAACTTTTCATTACAACAATATTCAAATGTAAAGAGACTCACACCAATACCCACTTTCAACACGTGTCAGTATGTAGCCATTCCTACTCTCACCTTCTCTCCTTCCATTTCTTTTTTTGAAATTTTATTATATAAAAAATAAAAGAAAATTTCATGCCAACATAATAGCATAACAAGAGATAATACACTGCATAGTTATCTTCAAAGTAGGTACTCAGAGTATAGAATATGGATGTCAAAAATTCCCCAAATAGTGTTAACACAAGCTTTTGTTTTTAACGAACTAAGAGAAACTAGCAGTATAACTATTTCATATATTTTCCCTCTTCTTTAGTTTCTCATTTCTGCCACCCTGGTTCCTCTTTTCTTTTGAACAATTTCTTCCCACTTCACAATATCTTGTATGCATATTGATCTTTATTTACTCTTCCATTTTCTCACACTAGGGAAACAATTTGATGTTTACACCTACGAGTCTGATTTATTTCTCTTATGAGTATGGTCTTAAGTTGCATCCATTTACCTATAAAAGTCTCCAGTTCACCCCTCTTTATGGATGAGCACTCTGTTGTATACAAATATGTCTTTTTTTATCCAGTCTTCAGTTGATGGGCATTTGGGTTGTTTCCAAGATTTAGTCATTAAAAATTGTGTTGCTATAAATACGGGTGTGCATCCAACACTGTGGTATGATGTTTTTTAGTTCCTTTGGAAAGATGTCTGGAAGGGGAATAGGTTGAATGGGACCTCTAATCCCAGTTTTTTCAGGAATCTCCCTGATTTCTACAGTGGTTACACCAGTCTACACTTCCACCAGCAGTGGAATTATTTTAGAAAAAATCAGTTGGTCAAAGAACCTTGGAGAAGTTCATTTTTTTTTTTTCAAATATGGGTAAACGTAAGGGAGAAAATTAAATATTTACACAGAATTTCTTGTATAAATATGTTTTGTTCATTCACAAAACAAACAGTGCAGTTGATATCTCAGAAAATTAAATTAAGAATTATAAAAAAGCCACCAGACGATAAGAATACAAAAACCCAAAACTCAATCACAGTACTATTACCAGACTTCTGAAAATTAACACTATTCTTTCAGACTTCATATCATGAAATATTTGGTGGTCAGGGTTCCACCTTTCTGATCGCATCAGTGTTCTAAGATTTAAGCCAGGTTGACATGTTGGTTGATGCGTTTCTTCAGATTTTGTCATCTCCATTTCCTTTCCTTGCCATTTGTTTGTTAAAGACACCCTGTTTATCCTGCAATGTTTTCCACAGTGTGAATTTGGCTGATAGCGTCCAGGTGGGAATATACTTATTTTTTTTTATTTTAAAGAGTAAAAATAGCAGAAAAAAAGATAAGAAAACAGTAACAAGCAAGAATACATATAGTACAGGATTTTCAAAACAAGAAAAATTTAACAACGGTTGTGTTACATATTTTCATCATCAAATCTGTTTAGATTGATATAGATATGTAAGATTAGTCAAACAATTAAACATTAACACTTACAATACACCTTAGTTTTTTTTTAACTCTTCCAAATACATTTTGTATTTAACTCACTCTTCTAAAAAAATAATAAAAAATAAAAACACTTGGTAACTTTCAGTCCATTGCATTTTTTTGTTTTGTTTTGTTGAGACAAAGTTTCATTGTGTGGTTCAGGTTGGCCTCAAACTCACTTTGTAGCCTAGGCTGACTTCAAACTCACA
>PVKN010018340.1:0-16898 GCA_004027915.1 Capromys pilorides
TGTGTGTTTAGGCACATAGATTATACATATTTTGTCTCAGAGGGCTTCCATTCAAAGATATATAGAGATCTATAAAATAAACTTAAGTGTACATCAAAAGAGTCCTTATTTCTCACCAGTTACAAAAAGTCAACCCAGAAAATATTAAAGCTTTAATGTGTAAGCTATGAAACTACTAGAAGAAAACATAGGGGAGATGCTTTAGGACATTGAGATTTGGCAATAAAGTCCATTGGGCAAGGACTTTAAGATATGACTTCAAAACACATGAAACAAAAGGAAAATCAGACAAATGGAACTGTACCAAACTCTGCACAGTACAAGAAATATTCAATACAGTATAGAGGCAACCTGCAGAACAGGAGAAGATATTTATAAACTATATATGTGACAAGGGTTTGATATATAGAATATGTAAGGGAATGCAAAACTTAGTAGGAAAAAAGCAAAATTCCTGATTAAAAATGGGCAGTAGATCTAAATGTGTGACTATGTAGAACCACTATGGAAGGCAGTATAGAAATCCCTCAAAGAATTGCAATATCATGTGATCTATAAATCTTACTGTTGGGCAAATAACCAAAGGAAACGAAGCAAGCATGTTTCATCTGCATTCTCACGTTTATTGCAGGACTATTCAATAGCCAGCAAGTGCGAGCATATTTTTAAAATCACATAACCCTCATTTGATTTATTGAGTGTGATTAAGTCTACCTATCAAAAGAGAAACTATGAGTTTACATTGTTCCCTCATGATCTGTCATCATTAAAAAAGAGAAAGAACAGAATAAAAGAGAAAGTAAAATGTTTGTTCACCATGATGGCTTGCTGTCCCTCCAAATCTGGAAGGAAATGTTGTTGCTCCAGTACTCAGAGTCTGAGTGGAATCTATTTTCCCATGAACTGATCCCTCAATTCTTCCTTTCTTCGGTGTCTGAAATTTTAGCATCAGTAGTCAAGTTAAATTTTTCAAGCCAGGAGGAATAAAGTTGGTCCTCATAGGACCCTTGCCAACTAGTGGGTTTTGTCAGTCACAAAGGTAGTATCAATTCGTCAGATGTTAAAATGAAGAACAAATCTACAGAATTCATAAATGCCCTCAAAGTTTTATTTTTTGTCTTTCAACTTTTTTTTTTTTGGTACTGGGAATTGACCATGCGCTTGCCAGGCAGGCGCTGTACCACTGAGCCATATCCCCAGCCCTAAAGTTTAAAAATTGGTTTCAATGATATAATTTCAGCAGAGTTACAAGAATTTATTGATAGCAAAGCATTAAAAAGATATTTATTAGACAGAACCTAAATGTAGTATAGTACTTGTTTGACAAGCTTTGGCTAAAAAAGAAAATAGAGGGTGAGAGAGATAGCTCAGCAGACTAAGTGCCTGCTTAGACAAGAGCAGGGACTTGTTCAATTCGAAAAACCACATCTTGTGCGGTCTCACCCCCAGGATGTGCTGAGCTGACCACAGAGACCAGGCATTGTTGTGTATGGCTATATAACTTGAAGAAATAGCAAATCACAAAGACATAAAAAAATTTTATGTTTATATTTATTTGTCATTCATTACAGTCAACCATTAAGGGAATAAATACATGTAAAACAAAAATAATTATTTTATTTACCTTCTCTTTTTTTGTTGACTCCCAGAATGAAAACGCAAACTTCTTGGGTTTTTTTCTCTAGCCATTAATCATTTGCTTATTTGTTTATTTGGTATTTTATTTTGAAGCTAGCTAGAAGAAAGGTTGTTGCTGAGAAAACTAAAATCTTGCATGTAGGACTGAATAATTTGCACATATATAAATTTTCAACATATCTTTCTATTGGAAGAAAGGAATTTTGTTGTAGACAAGAGAATCTTCTCCTTTATTTGGTCAGAAATTTCTGTCTCTCTAGGGATTTGTTTCTCAAAGAGCTGAAACAAAAGTGAACCTGGATGTAATTCTTTCTGTCTTTTCTTTCTTTTGAGTCCAATCACTAAATATTTATATTCTGGGCACTGGGCTATGTGCCAAAGAACAAGAGATGAATAAGACACATTCTCTGCTATCAAGAGATTTATTATCCAGTGTAAGAGGTGGAATAAATATAAGAAATAAAGCATCGTGGGCTTTTTCATAAAAGTATGGTCATTTGTTGGAAAAGACTGAAGCATTTGAGTCTATGTAGGTGGTTTGACGAAGCTTCCTGGATAAAAGAATGGTTGCGATAATTCTGAACTTGGATTTGCCAAATAGCCAACATAAAGAAGAGTGTTCCTGGTAGAGGCAGCACCACAAGCGAAAGCAGAGACTCAACAAGGGAGCGAGGGCACAGCATGGAATAAGTAATTTTGTTCAGGCTACAGGAAGAGATATAAGCAGGGGAACAGCAAGGCAAAGGCCCCATGGAGGTAAATGAAGGCAACATAGAATAAATGATCAAGAAGTCTGGAATTTCATCTAAAGACAATACAAGGCCATAGAAGAACTTTTTTTTTTTTTTTTAAATGGCAATGTGTTGCTTGTAGCCTGTAGAAAATGGACTGCAGAGAGGTTCAGGTGAAATGAAGCAGGAGCTAAGAGATCTTTGCAATCCTCTCAACCCAGATGAATGTCTGGGCTGAAGCAGCAACTATAGCAATGTAGATAGAGTGCTGAGCACAAAGAGATTGCTCTTCAAGATAGTAGTGTCAACTCACTGAGTGGAAAGGAAAAAGGGCTAATCAAGAATTTTTTTTCCTATGCCCACTATGACTAGTAGGCAACTACCCATGATTCCCTACTTTCTTTTGACTGCAGGCTGCAGATAAATGATCCTTAATTTATATAACACGAGAAAAAGTTTCACTATAGTTCTTTCTTATAGTCCTGCTTACTCCTTTTCTTTCCCTTTGTCCTCTCCTTTTTTCTTTCTTCTTCATTTTTTCCTGTTCTTTCTGCTCTTTTTTTTTTTTTTGCTGCTGAGCAAGAGATTATGGGACAATCTGAGTAAAAAGAATTGGTTTCTGTTTTTGTGTTTATTCATTTCACAAACATTTATGCAGCACTTGCACTGAATCCCTGAGGAAATGAAGAGATAAAGGCCCGATTCATGGACATAACTTAAAAATTTTGATATGGTGAGCAGGATATATAGGAATCCTACAATATAAACTTGTGTAGGGGAGGTATGTGTGAACTTCGGATGAAATGCAGAAGAAAGTGTTTGAGGCCAGATTTGAAAAATGAGTTTGCTATGGGGACAGGGAGCTAGATGGGATAAGCACATTTTTTGTTTAAATTTTAGGATGAACAAAGAAAACATGGCATATTCGAAGATCAGTTTTCAATTAATTTGGAAAGAATGATAAGAGTAGAAATATTTAAAGTGTACATATGGGGAACCAGTTTTGGGATGGATAGGGAAAAATGTCTTCCAGAATTATGACAGGATCAGATGTGCATGCGTAGAGGATAGAAAAGGACTAGTATTAGTTGAACACCTGTATTAGTCTGTGGTGAGTAGTTAACATGTGTTATTTTAACATGAAGAACTGAAAAGAACACAGTTATGAGAGCAGACAAACTTAGGGTCAGATCTTGGGTTCAAATCCTCTTCGTTAATGTTAACAATTAGTCCAACTGCCTAAGTCTCTTACTCTTCTGTCATCTTCATAATGCTTAGTATATACATAGCTTGCAAGGTTGTTATAACAGACAGGTGTTAACTGTAAGGTGGAGTACAGCGGGTGTCATTTATTATTGCTACTAATAAACACTATCAGAGCTGAAATCCAAAGCCATGTCTGCTTCCAAACATGGCACAATGCAGGCCTACTCAGTCAAAATGGCCAAACCTCCTTGAACATGGAGCCTGGGTCAGCAATTCTTCACTTGAGACATGATTGAAAAGCTCTCATTTTTTTTTCTCTTTTTTTTGTGTATTTAGGACAGGGTCTACAGGGTGGTCAGGGTCTCACTACATAGATCAGACTCAGTGATCCTCCTGTTTTCAGTCTCCCAAGCACTAAGACTACAGGTGCTTGCCACCACATCTAGTCTCAATCTTCATCTCAGTGTGCCCTGGGAGGTGGGGCCGGCTTGGCATACCTGGGACTGAACCCTGGCTGCTGCGCTCTGCCTAAGCAGGCATTTTAGTCTGCTGAGCTACCTGGCCGGTCCTTTCATTTTCTGATATATATTAATATAGAGGCCTTTGCTAACTTTTCCCAGCAAGAAACATAAGAGGCAGAGTCCGGAGAGTAACCATGGGTCCTAGTTCAGGGATGCATGAGGTCAACCCAAACCAGAAATGCTTCAGTGTAACTGAGCTAAGTAATAACCACAATCACACCAGTAACCTTTCTGCCGGTTTAACTCAGCTGCTGTGTAATCACTTACAACCAGTAAGATTGACCTATATTTTCAAATCGGTCACTTTGGTTTAACAATAACAAGGTCACTTTGGTTTAGCAATAACGTAAGGCTGGGAGAATTGTGATCAATAAGGGAGAAAAATAAACAGTAGGAAGGGGAGATGGTTTATGTGAACTCCTTCATCTAGAAATTGAGCTATTTGAAAAAAAAAATTAAAAGGGGAAGGCACAGCAGCTCAAGGAGGGGCAGTGCGGAGGAAGTATTTATGCCTAGGACTAGAGCGTGTTTGTAGGCAGAGAGCAAGGTGCCGATGGGAAGCGAAACATTTATAGTACCGAGAAGAGAGAGTAAAGTCCAAGCAGACCCGGATGTGATGAGTATTTGTTACTGTGAACTCTTCCGTGAAGTCTCACGTCTCCTCAGAAGGCAAATTTAACTAAAACTTTCCATTTTTAAAGTTTTCATTGATTGTTTTGCTGCTTTCACATGTTTAACCATATTTTTTGTCTTCTCTCATTCCACTTTTCTATATCCTATGAAGATATATAACACCATGCTCTTCCTACCAAAAGCAAAAGCCAGCCAAACAAGTAACACACACAAGCAGAACTAAATCCAACCTCACAGTTCAAATGAAAAGAGCTCTTCATGATCAACATGCACCCTGGGATTTCTACAGATATCCTAGAATGGTCACTTTCAGGCTTGTAGGTTTTGCTCTATATTCTCCTCCCCTGGGATGGAATTTTGCACAATCAGATGCACAAACACAATGGAGAGAGGACTGCGTCAGAGGTATGAAAGGGATGGCAGAGAGCCAGTGGGAAAGACATGCCCTCTGCACTTGGCAGGAGGAGCACGGGAGGGAGCGGCAGGTCCGCGGCGTGATGAGTCACCCTGGAGCCAAGGCTCTGGAAGGAATTAGTGGAAGAGGAGGCTGGAGAGGGCGCCCTGAGTGTGTGAGTGCCTTGGGCCAGGAGCAGTGTGTGTGCCATCGGGGGAGGCAAAAGTGACCCTGAAATCCCAGCTCTTCTTGTTTGGAACTAGCAGGGAAAAGGTGCCCTGTGTTGAATGTAAAAATCACAGTTGTTCTTTCCCTTTAGGGAGAAAATATTTCATAATCAGATAGACTTTCAGAAAATTTTGTCTCAGCCAAAGAATATAATGTGGTATTTAAAACGATAAAGGGGTAGAGAAAGCCATGACAGGTCGGCTACCAAAGGAATGGGCTTTAGGAAGACAGGGCAAGAGAGGGAGATGAATAGGAGAGAAGAAATCCGTTTACGTGACTCTGAATCAGTCAACAAAAATAAGTAAGTTTGCCTGGCAGCAAACAGCTGGCCTAGGGAAAAATAAAGTAATAGGCAGAGAAGATCAAATGTAAATGTCAAACTTACCTATTGAGCTGTACTGTAAATGTCAAGTGCCCAGTACTAGGAGTTGAAAGTTCCCCGTTTTTGATGCCTCAATCAGGGATGGGCCATCTTTTTTCAACAATTAAAAAGCAGTTATTTTAAGTTTAGGATTGCTAAGATAGCAAGAACACTTTCAGTTAGTAGGAGAGATGGAAGGTGGAAGTAAAAGCTTATTCCTTGTAGGGTAGGCAGGGAGGTTCATGGCACAACCTACAGCCATGCACGTGGAAGTTGAGGAGTGGGGGTGGGCATGGGACAGAGCTTTTAGGGAAGCCAGGGAATTGTCCATACAGGCTTCCACAGAGACTTTTAATTGGTAGGCTTAAGCCAGCAGGCAGTCTTAGGAGGTTACCCAGTGACTGAGAGGTGGTTACAGTGGCCTAGCAGCATGGCCCACATGGGCTGTGCAGGTGAGTGGGGCAGTCTGGTAGGCCCCACTTAGCTGGTTCATAAAGAAGGTGTCATTGGTGTGTGTGTGTGGGGGGTATATAAAGCAGGGATATCTGGATCAACCACATGGTGGAACTGGGAGATGGCATATAACTAAAATCTGTGTCAAAGGCGATGAAGCCCGAAAAAGCCCAACTCAGATTCAAAATGAATGCACAGATAAAATAACAGAAATTTACTATACCAATAATTGCAAACATGTTAAGGCATAAGCATCTAACCTCCTGATCCTGCTATGTATTATTTTATCATATTCATAGAATTTTAAGGAACCATAGTAAAGTTTCAATTTTTCAACGATGAATTATATTTTAAGCTGGTGATACAGAAAAGCCTTTCTAAGTCAAGTGCTATGAAATCTATGAAACTCTCCCAAAGACAGTGCAATGGAGTTGGTTGATCATGTATTATATGTTGGAATGTTTTATTTTGTACTAAATGATGTATCTCTGAAAAAAATGAAGGTCAGTGCTGGGTCACCTACAATGGATAAAGAACTGCTGGAGGAGAGACAGTTGTGCAACAGTGTCAGAACGTGCCAAAGCATTTGCTAACTTGTAGCTGTTACAAGGCTGAAGTTTATCACTTAGAAGTCACAGCACACTTGAGATGTTTGGCAGGAGAGATCCTCCCTAGGTTGGGGAACTTACCATGAAGACACAAAATCTTTACAACACAGCTGAGACCAGGGGACTTGAATATTTCACCATGCCTCCTCCAATCGCTCAGGAGAATAGCCCTGACATGAGATTAATGTACAATAAAAGTGAAATTTCCACAAACTGTAAACATCTCCACCATGTGACTGCCGTGATGTCAGCAGAGCCAGTGATCTGAGGCCAGCAGCAAGCTGTGAATAGATGTCCTCTAGTGGCACTTCAAGAGAGGGGGCTGGTGTAGCTTTGACTTTTAAACATTGCCAGAAAGAAGTGTTCAGTCTCTGGTGCCCTTTGAAAGGAGCTGGACGCTGTGGTACGTGAGAGCTGATTGTCTCCCTGTTTCCTTTGCCTTGGCCAGTTGCCCGGTTTGCTTTAGAGTCGGTATTACTTCATCATTCTTACTTTCCTCGAGTGTCCTGCCTGGAGAACATTTGCTGAATGTGACTTTTCATGTCTGTCTTCAGAGTTGATCATGGGGAAATCTAAGAGAGATATCAAGGTTTTGCCCCCAGGGAGGAGGGAATGGTGACTTTGCTGGGAGGTTGCAAACTACTTAGTAACTGTGGTGTTTCTGCGGAATCCTTTTAAAGGAGTCCAGTGTAACGTATTCCACCACTTTGCAGATTAAGACACTGAACTCCATTAAAGACAAAAAACCTTCCCCCACACACACTGGGTCTGGGGTCTGGATGGGGAGCTTTTTTTGCTCAAGTGAACAGCTTCTACCATTGCCAGTTCTGCTGATTACCACTACTTTTATATACTATTGGACTATATATACAGCTATCTTCTCTTAGCTCAATGAGATTTGTACTAATAGTGTTTAGGAAAGCTATCGTGTCTGCATCTTGTACTCTGAACAGCTACTATGAAGACAACAGTATGTTATGTGTTAATTATTGTAACTGTCCTACTAACCTGTTTTGAAACTGTCTCAGTGCTATTTCTTTCTCAATAAAATTTTTAAAAAAGATAAAAAAGAGAAATTTTATTGCAGATGTCAAAATATGACTGGTATGCACAATCACTGACAACAGTATCTACTTTGTGCCAGACCCTGTATTAGTAGCTGAGCTTTTCATGCCCATTCATTCTAATTCTCCCATTTACTTTATAAATTAAATGAAATTATTTCCATCAGCTGTTCTGTCCCAGGTATAGGACAGGACCCTTATCCAGTCTCTCTTTCCCAAACTTATTTTCTATCATACCACACCATGCTGTAACCACACTGAGAAGCAGAAATCTATTACACATATAATAGCAGGTGGTTTCACAGCATGTGTTAACTATTCTTTCATCCTCACTAGAAGCTCCTGTGTTTAATAGAGATCATTAACATTTTGTTATAGAAGAAACAAGAGAAAATGGAGATTCTCTGACCTGTTTCCCAAAGTTAATCATAATATAGAGAGCAGAATTCATGGCTTTTTGTGTTGAAACACTGTGTCATTTACATCACCTGTTTTTGAGTGTTTATTTTGGGAGAGACCTAAAGCAGTTAAGATCAACAATACATCTACTGGGATTTCCACAAATAACCAACCGCATTATTTTATTTGTAGGCAAGAGGCATTACTGCACACTGTGAAGAAAAAGGCTATTTTAAGTTTCCTAAATGTAGGAACCCAGTATTCTCAGCAACTCATGTAGCGCCTAAGAAATCATAGGAACCCGAAAAATATTTGTTGAATGACTAAAGAATAATTTGACATTTATGGGTCAAGAGAAGCCTTATTCTTTCATTTTCTTTTTAATTTTGAAAAGACAGAAAACAATAAAAGTGATGCAGATTTTCAAAGCAAGAAGAGAGGAAATTAGCAATGCACAGTGTTATCTTCAAAGTAGTTGCTCAGATTACCAGATATGGGCATGAAAAATTGATTAAATAATATAAGCATTAACTGTTCCTTTCAGTGAACTAATAGTAATTAGTAGTATACTTATCTTATTTAATATCTATCTATCTATCTATCTATCTATCTATCTATCTATCTATCTATGTATCTACCTATATCTTTTTATTCTTTTCCACTATTTGGGATACTGAGGAATGAGAGTTTAAGGCTGTCTGGTCAACTTAGTGGAAACCCATATCAAAGTAAAATTTATTTATTTTTTTTATGGGGGCTTCCCTGGGGGTGGGGCTGGCACAGCATGTGGTGGTGGGGATCGAACTGTGGTCCCTGCAGTTGCCTAAGCTTTCCCAAGCATACACTTTAGACTGCTGAACCATCTCGCTGGCCCAAAATTTAAAATTTAAAAATGCTGGGCATATGACTCAGTGCTAACTGGATTCCACAAACAAAATTAAACATAGAAACCTTGTTAATGGAGACAGACTTGTAACAGTGAATAGAGAACTTTGATTTGTAGATAGAATTATAAAGGTGCTGAGTTCCCAACTTTAATAATAAAAGACAGACGTACATACTCATGCATGTACACTTCTGTCTTGAGGGACTTCATTGAGGAGCTGCAGATACATTTTTTTCATTTAAATATATACGTACTATGAAGTGCATCTGTATTCTTAACAATTTGCTAGGTGTATAAATGGCACATACATGTGTTCTTTTGACACACTGCCAACAGCCTTATGTCCCTAAGGAGTTGTAAATTTCTTTAATCAATAGGCAAACAATGTGCTAGTCAAGGTTGTAAGTACTAGTGATATAGCAGTAAACAAAAAGGTAAAAAAGTGCTTCTGTGGCAGTCAGATTTCTGATGCTGTCACAAATAACCGAGATCATCATTTTACAAAACTTTAGACTCAGTTCTAGGGGCGTTAGTCCATCATCCTGTGTCTCTTGCTTTCAGGACGGTGGTGAGGCTGCAGTTCAGACAGGGAGGGTATGATGGAGCAGAGTCATTCACCTCACATCCAACCCCAGAATTCTCTCGAAGTGCCTGCCTACAGTGAACTAATACCTTGGTACAGGCCCCACCCACCCTTAGTTTGAAGCATCTGCCAAGCTGGTAACTGAGCTTTACACATCTCGGCCTCTAGGGGGCGCTAAATATCCAAACCATACCAACTTCTCTTAGGTGTCATATAGGCAGTGTGAAAAGAATGAATAATTAAAAAATTGAACATGCAAAGAGAGAAAGCAAGGTATGGTGTGTGTGTGTGTGTGTGTGTGTGTGTGTGTGTGTGTACATGCACATATGTGCAAAGGTTTTTTTTGAGACAGTGTATCATTATGCAGTTCAGGTTGGCCTTATGCTTCTTTTATAGTCCTCAAGCTGGTCTTGAATTCACCGCGATCCTCCTGTGTTGACCTCCTGAGTGCTGAGACTACAGGTGTGCACCACCACTCTTGGTTCTGGGGACAGCATGGTGGGTAGGCCAGTGATGGAAGTAGGGACCTTGTACTTGTCAGGTAGCTGCTAATGTCTCGGAGCTATTTCCCCAGTCCCCAAATGTGCACCTTTATGAGGCCTCAAATGCTCATATATAGGAGGTATGAAGGAGGCAACAAAGATGTGGATATTGGGACATTTTTGAAAATGGACTAATACGCTCTTAGTTCTGAGACCATAATATACTTCCGCTGTTGCAGAAGAGGAAGAAGGCTGGTATTAGGAGCGGAAGCCTGACATGTGTGCTATGGGTTGTAGCGTAGTTTGAGTGCCCTTCAAGGTTCCATTGTCTCCAGTGTGTCTGACTGGGAAGTCATGGGACCTTTGAGGGTGCGACTTGTGGAAGGATTCTGGATTTTGGGGTCTAATCTCAGAAGCTATTTCCCTACTAAGAATTGTAACAAGAGGAGCAATGCTGGCTCCTCCTGTTCTTTCTGCTTCTGGTTCGAGGTTTAATCACTCCCTCATCCAGCCTACCATCTGTCATTCTCCAGGAAACCCTCACTAGAACTGGGCTGATACGAGTGTCATGCCCTTACGCTTCCAAAATTGTGAGGTGAATAAACCTGCTCTTCTACGTAAGTGGCCTACATCAAATATTTCATTGCAAAACTGATGAATAAAGCACACAAAAAGCCGAGAGGTAGGAAGGGTATAATCTGATTCTGAGGGCTCTGAGTTTTCTCAGCATGAAAAACATTTAGGGAGCTTTGAGTAGAAAAAAATGAGTGATTTAAATTGTGATTTGTAAGAATTACTCTCACTACTTACCGTTTTGTCAGTTGACCAAGAGGCATGGGTGAAAACTATTACGAGGCAGGTGAGTGATGAACATGCCTTGCTAAGAAATTAGCAGTAAAGTGGTCCAGAGTGCTCCTATTCTGGATGCATGTTTGTAGAAGGATTTCTAAGAGCTTCTGAGGGATTAGATACAGATGAACAAGAAAGAGACAAAAAGCAAAGATGACATAGAGCTTCTTGACTTAAGCAACTGGCAAGATTGCACTGCCATTTATCAAAATGGGAAGGACTCGGGCTGGTGAGCTTTAGACAAGAATTCAGCGTGGAGACACAAAATGGGTGGCTGCAAGAGTGAGGCTGGAGTTCAGAGGAAATGACAGGTTTGATGAAACATCAAAAGACCTGGGAAGCTCTGAGCTCACCTGGGGTCATCCTGTGGGTAGATAAGAGAGGTCAAAAGACAGAGCCAGTGCAAGATCAAAGATGCACTAAAACTGAGACAATGCAGACAGTGAAGTAAGAAAACTAAAAGCTGGAGAAGCCAAGTGATAGAACTGTTCTGAGGAAGACTTACCTGTAGTACCAAGTGTGGCCTAAAGTTGAGAGGAGATGAAAACAGAGAACTCATCAAAGGGTTATTTAGGTGAGGGGACTCATTCCCAGCCTTTTCTCTGGGGACATGGGGCCAAAAATCCTAACTGGAATGACTTACATAGTAAGAGAAGAACAATTGAAGGCAAAAATAGACATGCAGTCTTTTATTATGATAAGCATGGAAAAATGGGGCAGTGACTGGAAAGGATTGAGTTTGAATAAGAAGGAAATTGGGCTGCATATTCTGCTGACACTGTACCAACCAGGTAGGTTCAGGGAAGGTAGAGAATTGATGGAAAATGACAATGTGGGCATACCTACCAGCACACACATCAGAGCTAGTCAGTCCCTGGAAGAAAAATTAACCATCATGTGTAAGGATCCAGTGGAAATCTAGATCCCTAAGGTGGAGATATTGTTCCTTTATTGAAAAAGAGAAAGGAAAACTTCACTGGTGCATCTGAAGGCCCAGGGGGACTAGCTCTTTAGTCTGTAAGACCTAATAAGTGAAATTATCAAGTGAAAAGTGACAAGAGACATGGTTAGATTATAGTGTCAAATAGGTTGAGGGTTCCAGAGAAAGGAAACAACCCAGAAAATCAAAGCCTTCTTAAGTATAAGAGAACTAAACTGGATAGACCGTATGAGGACACCTTATGGCACCGTCCATGAGGAGTGAGCCCTCACCAGAAACAGACCCTGCAGCATTTCGACCTTGAATCTCCCAGGCCCAAGATTCAGGAGAAACAAATCTCTACCGCTTCTGAATTACCAAGTTTCCAGTATTTCAGTAGCACTAAGGTAAGTCCTATGTCTCAAAAAAAATAAACAAAATAAATAAATTCTTGTTTATAAAGTCATATGTTCTAGGTCTCTTGATGAATCAGAAACCACTCCTAGGAATGCCTGAAGAGTTTACCACTGCGATTTCATTACAGATTTTTAGGTGGATAATATTTTCTGCTCAAAAGGAAGCATATACTCCTGGTAGGTTATGTTGAGATTTAATACCAGCTATCAGCCATATAAGCAAGTGCAGTTTCCAAGGAGCACAGAAGAGGTCTCAGTGGGGAGAGATTTCTCCTTCACCTTCTGTCCTAGCAGAAGCACTAACTCTGATTAGAGAAGGGGGAGCTACTGTTGTCAGCCAGAGACCTCACAGGGAATGCCAGAATGTGTGTCTCCAATATCATGGTCCTAGTTTCTCAGATTTTATTCACGCAGAGCAAGTCCTTCACATAAGAGTACCATTTTGGTGGAGCTTTCAAAAATCTCTGCAACAGTATGATTCCAGAAAGTGGGTCTTCATGTTGCCACTGCAGTGTGTCTGCCCTTCCCACATGAGCAATAAAGGATCTCACAGCTACCAATTTCTCAGAAATGGTCTTCAGTCTTGCTGCAGGGTGTCACTGTAACCTTGCAATAGCCAGCCAGCACATTTCCTGATTTTAAGTATTTTATTTCCTGTCCCTGTTATATTTCTGTTCAAACACCTACATCGCTACACCTGTTACAGCATTGTCTTCCACTCCAACATTTCTCCAGGTTACCATGAATGAAATCTTTGGTAGGTAGGCTATAATTTTATTCCAGCAATCAGTCATGGTCATTCATCAATTAGGATGGGGTCTTCTTACCTTCTAAGCAGGTTATCAGCTTGTTAGTTGTTCCCACCCCCATCCTGAGATCACTTTCCTTGGGTTACTCCTGGTACTAGCTGTGTTGGTTCATAGACTTTAAGAGCCAGACACCAAGATCTTATTAAAAATGTCAGAGGGGCAAAGGTTGTGGACGCTGGGAAGGCTGGCTGAGGTGTCAGACCATAGAAGGAGGGAGGGCAGAAAGGCTGGGGAAATATCTTAGAAAGCATGATGCCCAGGGAAGAGGAAAACAAAGGAAGGAAGTGTAGAAGTATCCTTGAGTGCTGTGAAGCCCAAGGAAGATTCACCACTGTTAATGAAAATACTCACTAGAGCCAACATCACCAGTCAGGGACATCCCATGTCTTCCAGGAGAAGACCAGTTTTAGAATCACTGAAACTTACAGTCCCTGGTGAGAAGCAGCCCATGGGAAGTGTGAAGGTGACAGTATTTCCAAATGGTAGCAGTCATAGCTTGATCCACTGAGCTCCCTTTACGTACCTCTCCCTGGTGTAGTCCTATGCTTGCCACAGCTGGTTTTCAGAAGTTTTTGAATCACTTCTGATTTTCTCTAATTCAAGAGAACTTTTCTGAAAAATATATATATTTTTTGTTTCTTTGGTTTAAAAAGAAGTCTAACCTCTTCTTCCTTAGCAGCTTTTTGACTTTTAATATTGCTCTTCCTTTGAAACTTTGGGGCTGTTGCTGTTTTCTGCTTAGATTTGTGACCTCTTACTAGCTGCTTTTTTTTGATATCTTGGTCTCTTAACCAACTGTGCTTTTAATCTCTTTGTAATCTCTCTCTGTCTCTGTCTCTCTGTGTCTCTGTCTCTGTCTCTCTGTATCTCTCTGTGTCTCTGTCTCTCTGTGTCTCTGTCTTTGTCTCTCTCTGTCTCTCTGTATCTCTCTCTGTCTCTCTGTCTCTGTCTCTCTGTGCTCTTTGTCTCTGTTTCGCTGTCTCTCTCTCTCTCTCTCCTCAATTCCCCCTTCTTTCCTTTTTGATATAGTATTTCTGTACAGTCCCAGCTAGTCATGAATTCTTGTAGCCTAGGTTGGCTTCTAATTTGTGATCTCACTGCCTCAGCCTCCTGAGAGCTGGGGTTACAGGCATGCTGGGCCTTTCCTTTCCTATGGCATGTTGGCCTGTCATGCTCTAGTGGTTCAGAAGCCTGAGTGCTGTTTTCTGTCTTCCCAGGTCAGTGAAACAGTTGCCAGCACAACGTAACACATATTTGGCCACTAAACCAATGTTAGTTTTCCAGAAAAATCTTCTAGGGAAAGAAAGTATAGCAAATGCAGGGCTTGTCTTGATACTTTTCTTCTTGCCTAGGACCTTGGTCAGTCACTAAAGGTTTGGCTGCCTTGGGGGCTCACTGATGCCATTTATTGTATGTTTGTATTTTCTCAAACTTCTTCACTTATTCTAGGTGAGAAACTTGGCCTTTTACAAGCAACTCAATCATAGGTGAGTCATGAATCGTTAAGTTTTAAAGCAGATGCACTGAGACTCTCTGCCCCTGAGAGATCCACCCACCCACTTCCCTCTTAATGCATAACATTCAAACTCACCTATACAGACACAAATTAACATTTTCCAAAGAGTCTTCAGGTATTTGCCATTTAACCTCCTATCTGTTTAGTGACTTTTCAGGTTTATGACTGAGGCATGCATAATTCAAGAGCATTGGACAAAAATGTCAAATGTGCATGAAACAGCTGTGGAACTTGCAGGTTGAACTATGAAATATTGAAGAAATAGTGAACTAGATGGAAGGAGAAATAAGTACCAAAGATTTAAGAGTTGGAAGCACAGCAGCACTTAGAAGAGGAGGAGGAAGAAGCAGGGAAGAGTGAAAGAAATATCAGCAGAGCTCGCTGTGAAGGGATCAGTGGTGCTTGTCAACTGTGAGTTCAGCTGTGTTAGACCTGGAGGCAATGGGTCCAAATGGTGAGCAGATGACAGAAGTGGAACTGCAAATGAATAAACTTGTATGATACTATTGTGAAGTTTATGAAGCAAAAAAGAAAATGACAAAGGAGACCACACTAATGAGCTTCTCCAAAGCTCTCCCACTAGCTCTTTTATTTCTATTTTGTCCTCTTCCCTACCTGGTCCTTCCACTTGTCCTGACCAAAGTTCTGATGGTAGTGCTAAAGAGGACCACAATGTTAGGCTGAATGGTTCCCTTTTTGCACAGTTCTGAATATCTTATGTATAGAACCTCAGTGTCTTTTTCTGGCAGAATGCATCTTGTTCATACCACACTGCAGTTTGTGCTGATTGTACTGTATGCTGCAGTACTGTAGTTTTATATTCAGTTATACATTCTAGTACTGTACGTAAGAGTGATGCAAATAGGGGCCATGGAGATAGCTCAGTGGAAAAAGTGCTTGCTTGGAAAGCACAAGGTCCTGAGTTTGATCCCTGATACCACTAAAAACAAAACCAAAACACACAAAACAAACAACTATCTTATATTAGTTCAATGAGATCAAAGGTTTGTACTAATATTATTTAGACATGATATCATGATTACATCTTTTCCTATGAAGACAATATGAAATGTATTAATTATTGTAACTGTCCTACTAACCTGTTTTGAAACTTTCATTAATATTTTATCTTTTATTCTCATTAAAATGAATGAAAGATAAAAAAAATAAAAAAAATAACCTGCTGAATTGGAAAAAAAGTGATGCAAATAAAAGCATCACCAAGTTGGAGTTTCCTTTGACCATTTGTTTGTTCTGAGTATTGTCACAATTTCTCCATTCGCTAGCAAGACCTAGTTGCAGGAATGGAACTCAGTTCTTAAAGTAGGGATGTCTGTAAAT
This sequence comes from Capromys pilorides, assembly GCA_004027915.1. Taxonomy (NCBI): domain Eukaryota; kingdom Metazoa; phylum Chordata; class Mammalia; order Rodentia; family Capromyidae; genus Capromys; species Capromys pilorides. The sequence goes on from PVKN010018340.1 coordinate 16,038, forward strand.
TCCCTGTAATCTTTTGTGCATCATTAGCTACGTGGCTGAGACACTGTGCTCTTTTAAGATTGATTTTGCTTTGAAATATGAACATTCAGTTTTTGTACCAAAGGCAATGTCTCACATCTGACATATTAAAAGAATTAACAAAAATGCATGTGTGTGTGTGTGTGTGTGTGTGTGTGCACTGGGAAAGAAGCTGGAGGAGAATTGTAGAGATGTGTTATATAGCTACAATCTTCCTGGGAAAAATGTAATGGCAAACATTTTAATTAAAATTATGATTTTCATGACATCACATTTATCATTTTTCTTATTTATTTTTTTAGTGCAAAATGTTATTATAGGCTGCCAGTTTTTCTGTATGCCTCTCAAATAGGTGTTCAATCCTAAATATGCCTCTAATATCTTTATTTTCTGAGAAGTCATGGATTTTTATTATGAGTGTATATGATACTGTATAATATAATGTTATAATATTATTATAAGTATTATATTATAAGGACTTATAATGTAAGTCCTTATTTAATATAAAAGGAAATATTATGATATATATTTTAGGTAACAAAGTTAGAGAATTTTACATAGTCAGCTTATATTCTATAAGCGGAGAAGTCAGAAATGAAAACCATTTAGGGCTATGCCCAGAGCCAATGGAGTACACTGTAAAAACATAACACATATAAAGTGTAGGTGATACACAGACAGTAAAACAGGTTAATTTAGATCATTTATTATAAAGGTTCAGATTTGTTATCCTGACATTTGAAATCATTCTTTCCATTACCAGTGTCTGGTTATATTTGCAAAGTAATCTTTATGTCTTATAGCACACAGTATTTTGAAAACCAGGAACCTTTTTATTTTGTA
>PVKN010018341.1:0-16891 GCA_004027915.1 Capromys pilorides
GCTGCTACCCTTGTCATCAGGCCCTGAGTAATGCTGTGTGTGTGTCTCCTCGCCAGATGTTGGCCGCGTGCTCATTGTGTGCCAGGCCAGGGGTTACTGTGAGGCGCAGCAAGGCGTGAGGTGCCCTTCCTGGAGGTGGGATGACTTTCTCTTTAAATGGACAGACAGAAACGAGGTGTGAGTAGTGCATGGAGGGGCTGCGTGGCCCGGGCCTCAGGATGGCTACTGACAAAGCCCGCCTTGGCTGGTCCTCCTCTCTTGAGCACAGGCACACACCTTCAGGGTGGGGAGTGCACTGCTGCTGGCGAGGGCTGTGGGCCAGGAAAAAGAACAAAGCGCTTTTATGAGGATGAGGCCGGGGCCCAGAAGGAAGCTGTTTGCTCCAAGTCAATGTTCCCTGAACTACAGCTACTTCATTGCTTTAAAGATTCTTGTCATCCTAGTCCCGCCCTGTGAGCACCGAAGCATTACGAGCTGTAGGGCTGCAGCGGGGGCCAGGAGAGCCAGGGAGTTTCTGAGTTGCCACCAGGCTTAGAGAGAGGACAGGGCGGCCTGGGACTTCGTAATTGGGGTCCCCAACACAACCTGCTATGCAGAACCTGTATCTTTTTCCCCACTGCACCCACAAAGCCTGTGGGAATTTTATTATATAGAATGTACAATGAATTGTCAGTCCAGTAGAAAGAGCACCTTTTTATTTTTCTTTTTTAGGGAAGAATCTATAGGTGTTTAGGGTCTCATTACTAGATTGGATTCATAGTGATCTGCCTGTTTACAGCCTCCCAAGAGGTGGGATTACAGGCTTGAGCCACCATGCCCAGTCTCGATTGCTGTCTCAGTATGCCCAGGGGGTGGGGCTGGCATGGCAGGCCCCAAATTGAACCCCTGGGCCCCTGAGCCTCCTTGCAGGCACTTTAATCCACTGAGCTATTTGGCTGGCCCTTGCATTTCTTTTTAAAAAATCATCTATCTATCTATCTGTCTATTTGGTATAGGGTATCACTACGCAGCTTGGACTCATAGTGATCCTCCTGTCTCAGCGTCCCCAGTGCTGGGATTACACACGCACACTACCATACCTGCTGTCTTAAGTTACTCTTCTCTCGCTGCTGGCACAAACACCCGACACTCAAAATGAGGGAAGGAAAGATTTCTTTAGCTCACAGTTACTGGAGGTTTCAGTCCATATTCAGCTGGCTCCAAGGCAGAGAGGCACATGGCAGAGGGCAACCTTCCATGGCAGCAGCTAAGAACAAGAGAGCTAAGGGAGAGAGCTCACAGCAGCTCAAGCAGCTAACTTCTCTTCCTACCTTACATTGAAATGCAAATCACCTGCCCCAGGGAAGGGGCAGCATCCACTTCCACAATGATCAATTACAAATTCCAGAAGCTGCCCTATGACTGCATGAGGCTTTGGGGGGACAGCTATACACAAATTATAATATTCTGCCCCGGACCCCCAAAGACTCATGCACATCCCTTTATGCAAAAGACACTTTAGTCCATTTCTAAGAGTTGCTAAAGTCCCAACAGTTTCAGCATTGCTGAGAAGTCAAGTCCCAAGTCTCTGTGAGCCTCTATACAAATGAAAATTTAAACACATTCAACATTCAAAAGGCACAAAACAAACATTACATTCCAAAAGGTACACGCAGCAGGATACCAAGCACTGGGACCAGCACAAGTCCAAAATCCAGGAGGACCAACATTAAATCCTATAGGTTCTTGTGAAACATCTGAAGCAACCTGTGACAAATTGTAAGTTCCATGCAGCTCCGCCCCTATGGTACTCTTTGTAGTTGTAGCTCTCATAGCTTCTCTCTCAGGCTGGCTTTGCTCCCTTTTTGCAGTTTCTCTTAGATGACCCACGTTCCTGACTTTTCCAAACTTCTGGGGTTTCCACAGAATAGGCTTCTTACAGCTTTACACACTGCCCTGTCAGGGGCACACTGCCTGGCCTCTCAGGCCTTCTGAAATCGAGGTGGAAGCCTTCTTAACCTCAAAACTCTTGCATTCTCAATGTGCCTAAAACCACTGCCACATGGATGATGCCAAGGTCTGCTGCCAGCTGGAGCAGTAGCCAGGCTTCCTTCTCTTTTGGCTGTGGGGTTTGAGTGCAGGGATCGCTGAGCACTCTGACCCTGATTCTGAGGAATAAATTCTCCATGTCAGTGCCATTCTGGAACCCGGTGTAGCCACTGCCATTCTGGAACAAAGAGCTCAGTGGCTTTCCCCTCAAGGCAAAGTCCCTGACCTTTGCAATTCTGAGGCTGCAAAGGGTGGAGACCTGCCACCTCCTATGATGCTCTCAGTCCATCTTTTCCCTTCTCTGGTTCCTTCCCAGCAGTGGAACCAGTGGAGATCCTCTCAGCTTTATCTGTGCAGTTTATAGCTTTACTGGCACTTCTTTTCTGGCCAGACTCACATTTTGAATCCTCCTGCTGGGCTCCTTGCTCTTCATTCTCAACATAAATCTGGCTAAAAACCCCCAATAACAACCATGCCACTGCCCCAATATTTGGCTGCTTTGAAATAACTTTTGAAAGATTCATCAGTACACCATGCTTAATCTCAGTCTTAGGCAAAGTCTCTGGGCATGAGCAACATGCAGATAACTTCTCTGCTAAGTCAAAACACAAATGATCTGGAGTCCAACAACCAGTACAGTCCTTCTCAGCAGAAACCTCCCCAGCCTGGTCTTTACAGGCTGGCTTTCTATCAGCCTTCTGGTCTCCTGAGCCCTGACCAGAATCTCCCCTACAGAAGAGCCAAAGCTTTTTTAGCTCTTCCCAAGTGGAGGACCTCCCCAAACCTTTCCTATCTCTTTCCATAAGCCATTTCCAAAAGCTTGTAATCCACATGGTCAGGGTCAGCCACAGCCATGCCCCCACTCCTGTGGTACCAAATTCTGTCTTCGTTACTCTTCTCTCGTTGTTGGGACAAACACCCGACCCTCAAAATGAGGGAAGGAAAGGTTTATTTAGCTCACAGTTACTGGAGGTTTCAGTCCATGTTCAGCTGGTCCAAGGCAGCGTGGCACATGGCAAAAAACAACCTTTTGTGGCGGCAGGCAAGAGGAAGAGTGAAGGCAGAGGTAGCTGCAGCTCAAGCAGCTCACTTCTCTTCCTACTTTACATCGAAATGCAAATCACCTGCCCCAGGGGAGGTGCAGCACCCACATCCACAGTAATCAATTACAAATTCCAGAAGCTGCCCCTTGACTGCATGAGGCTTTGGGGGGACACCTAGACAGAAACCGTAACACCTGGTTTCAGTAGCTGGCCCTGTGTGGGCCTGGCACGGTCATTTGGTGATACGGAGAATCACCATATGACAGGCACTTAGACAGCTAAGCTATCCCCTCGGCCCTGGATTTCTTTTTAATATTAAAATTAATAGTGTTACATTTTTGGGACAGTAAAGGTTTTTGTTTCACTTTTAAAATCAATGTGGAATTCACAGATACATAATTCAGAGTCTTATTCTTATCCTTTTTTTCCTGTCTTTTTTTTTTTTTTAAGACAGAGTCTCATTATGTAGTTCCGGCTGGCTTTGTAATCCTGCCTCAGCTTCCCAAGGGCTGGGATTATAGGTGTGTGCCACAACACCCGGCTCTTCTCCTACCTTTAATAGAAGTGCCACCATTTGTGCTTATCTTGACCAGTTCTTTGCTCAGGAAAGAACCTAAAAGACACCCCAGGAGGCTCCAGCACCCCAAAATCTGGTAACACTCTCTGTGAGCCAGTCGGGAGAGCCCATCAGAAGCTGGCACAACAGTTCCCGAAGCCCTGCACGTGGGCTGCTTGTGAAAACTCGCAGGGTTGTCCAGGGCAGCCAACCTAACATCAGCCTGAGCAGAGGGGGATGTGGGGGAGCTCAGTCCACGCCGAGTCTTTGGCCACTGTGTCCTCTCTTGCCTGGTGGCCCTCAGGCAGAGGATGTACTTTCCCCCTACATTTATTTGGCCCAAACTTGATCTTCAGAGTGTGTTTCTTAGAAAATATTTTTGAGTTTTCAGGACATACATGTAAGTCTTCTGGCTAGTTATTCTGCTGCTGTAATGCCAGTCACCCCATGTAAATGAAGAGTATGGTTATTGTAATAAAATTTTACCAAACTAAGCGACGGATGGGCTTGGCCTTTGGGCAAACTGTCATCGCGCTGACCCGTGGTGTAGAAAGAAGACAAGCAGGTAGCCCGGTCAAGTCTAACTGGATGAGGGATGTCTCTATATGCCTGTGAGCCAAAGTAGTTACCAGCCAGCGTAGACAGCTCGTTGTGCAAACTAGCTGTTTTGTTTAGACAGCTCGTTGTGCAAACTAGCTGCCTTGTTTTGTGAACTTAGTCTGCAAATGACTCGTATAAGGATCTGTACTTTTTTTTTTTTTTTTAATCTTTTCTTTATTTGATACAGGGTCTTGCTAGCAGCAGCTCATAGGCGTAGTGATCCTCCTGTCTCAGCCTCCCCAGTGCTGAGATTAAGGGCATGTGTCACCACACCCAGTTTCCGGGCATATATGGCTTGGGTTCCCTGGGATTGGACCCACATCCTTGCACTTGCCAGGTGGGAGTTCAGCCCGTGAGCTATCTGCCAGCCCCAGCTATGTGCCGCCTTGCATCTCAGCTGCCCTGTTCCCTTGGTGATAATCACACAAGCGTGTCAGTGGATTTTGGGGGGTGATGTGGTCCCCACATGCCCATACCGCCTTTTCCCAGTGTTCACATTCTTTTCTCCATTTCCCCAAGCTAGTTGTTTTATAACTGTGCTGGGAATCTTTATTGGTTTATAGTTGCCAGGGAGTACTTATTTGTAGGACAAATTTATTTAACGTTGGCGCACTGGCCCACATCCCATACCTTCAGGCCCAGAAACAAAGGGTTCAGTTTCATCCAGGTGAGGTGTGGCTAGGAAAGCTGGAACAAGTGACCCTGGATAATCCAGCAGAAATAGGAGATAGAGGGAGAAAAAACCAAATTGTTTATCCACTGTGGTCACAATCAGGTGTTTAAATGTTTATGAAAAACCTGCAAGGAAATTTCCCAAAATAACAGTGTCGTGGGAGTGTTGCTGGGTGTGATTCTCCAAGAGCCTGTTGCTTTCCTATAACGGCTTTTTCGCGCACTGGCCACGGGTGCTCCGGTGCTCAGGAACTTGGGGTTGCAAGGCTGGCTGCAGTGCTGCAGGGTCAGGAGGCTTGGAGCCATGTTTCACACATGCCTGTCATTTTTGTCTGTGGAAGGTGAGAATGACTGGAAGGAGGGGAGGAGGAGTAGCTCCCTGGTAGCCCGGCAGCCCGAGGAGGGGTCTGCTATTAGCTTGCCACCTGACGGCGCTATAGAGATCTGGGGTGTAGCTTGACACTGAGCAGTGTTTCCTTGCAGCACGGTCCAGTCAGGTCAGACATTGCCTGCCTGCACTGAAGTCTCTTACATAGCAAGAGTGGATTGTTTAAAAATGTTCAAATCAGGATGGGGAGATAGCTCAGTGGTCTTAGCGCCTGCCTGGTAAGCGCAAGGACCTGAGCGTGGTCCCCCGTACTGCATGCTGTGCCCATCGCAGAACCCCAGGTGTGCTGTGCTGGCCACTGAAACTGGGTGTGGTGGGGCACCCCTGTAATCCCAGTGCTGGGCGGGGCTAAGGCAGGAGGATCAGGAGCATCGTTGTGAGTCTGAGACCAGCCTGGGCTACAAGAGGAACTCAAGGCCAGCCTGAACTGCATAGTGAGACCCCATCTCAAAGAGACCAAAAAAAAAAAAAACCAAAAACCAACCAAAACCAAAACAAAACCATTGTGGTTGTTGTCAATACTGTTGGACTGCTCGTGCCGGCTTTGAATGCTGTCTGCTGCTTGTCCTACAGGTGGCCACGCAGAAAGAACCCTGGGTCTGTGTTTGGTGTCAGCACTTGGTGCATAGTCCGTGTGCTCTGACCATGAACATTGACACGAAGGTGTTGGACTGTGGACGCTGGTGGGATTTATTGTCCAACGGCATAAAGGAACATTTGGCAGAATTTCTTATCAGAGATGCTTTTTTTTTTTTTTGCAGAACCGGGGATCGAACTCAGGACCTTGCACTTGCCAAGAGGCAGGCACTTGTGCCCCTGAGCTATTTCCCTGGCCCCCTAAAAGAAGATCCTTGTCAGCATGGAGAGTTCCAGGGGACAGAATTGCTCTTGGATATGAGCTTATATAATGGCCCGCTCAGCCTGCCCTGGGGGTGGGCCTGGCACAGCATGTGGTGCCTGGGATCGAACCGTGGCCCCTGCGGTTGCCTAAGCTTTCCTAAGCAAGCACTGTAGATGCAGAGCCATCTCACCGACCCCCAGAGATGCTTTTTATAAAACACTTCCTGCACGATCTCCAGAAAGTACAGTCCATGAAGTGTTAAGTGTTACACATGATGGATTTCAAAATTTGATGAGGGTGGGGTTACCCTGGGAAACATGAATATGTTAGGCGGGGACTCAAGAAACACGTGCGGACTGAGCAGAAAAACAAAAGATGAATCGTCCACAGAAGGGAAGAGACAGAGGAGGAAAGGGGTCCCCTGTAGCTTGGGCCTGGGGATCCTGTCCAGGCTTCGTGACTCCACTTCCTCACTTGAGTTTACAGCTGCCTGTGGGGGCCAGGTATGGAACCTGAGCTGTCTCGAAGTCAGTGACGTCACCTCCTCCTTTTCCCACTGTGCTGCCCTCAGGTGCTGCGGAGTTCCTGATTCGGTGTTACTGAGAACCGAAAACAGCATAAAAATTAAGAGGGGATGTTTTGCCCCACACGTGAAAGACCTCTAGTCTGGAGTGTTGGTGCTGGAGTCCCCTGGCGCAGGATGATACAGGGGTTAAGCAACTGATATTTGTTGCTCTCTTAAGATGACAAAGTCATCTTGAAATGGGGCTGAGCTTTTCTCCTTCAGACTGATGACCGAGCTCTCTTTGCTGTTGCTCGCCCCTCCCTGCTGCTGCTAAATGTCAGCTGTGTCTGAGGGTGAAGAGTAACCTTCCATCCTTTTTTTTCTTTCTTTCTTAACTTTCCTGGGCTGTGCTGGGTCTAGGGCGACAGAAGTCATGCCGAGGGGGCACCTTGTGGCTCAGAGGTCAGCGCATAGTAGGTGCGCACTCTCTTGTTTTAATTTTCTAGGTGCAGGACCTCTGTAGTAATTACTCTGACTGTGTGGCAAGGATATTACAGGAACTGCCCTCAACATGTATGTGGTAGCATGTGTGGCATTTAATGTAGTTAACATATAAAAACATTTTGTGCATCTGTTTATTCAAGTGTCCATTTTAGTACAGTTCACCAAGTGAAAGTCTGTGGTCTTAGTTTCTTTGTCTAGCACTCGCGTCCCTAATTTGGAGAACCGTAGCTTTTGACCTAAGAAATTACATTTATTCTAGGCTTTACTGCGTTCTTTTAAGCCTCTCAGCGCTGGCTGACAAATCCAGCTAGTTTTTCCAGGCCCATTTGGTGTGCAAGAATGATAATTATTTTATTTTTAAATAATTTAAAATGTTCAATATATAAATAAAATTCTATTTGATTAAGAGTTTATCTTGGGAATATATTTAGGTACTTAGGAGCTTATTTATTTATTTATTTATTTATTTATTTATTTATTTATTTATTATGTATTTAGTACAGGGCCTACAGGGTCTCATTGTGTAACTCGGACTCCTAGTGCTCATCCAGTTTTCAGCCTCCCAAGCGCTAGAGTTACAGGCGTGTGCCACCATGCCCCGTCTAGGAGCTTTTCTAAGAAGTCTGAAATGTCCTCAAATTCTGTTCAGTGTTTTCTATCATGGTAGGTGCATAAAACATTTGTTAGTTCGCTTTTCTTGGTTGTTAGGAAACGAGGTTCTGGTTTGTCTAAATCATCGAAGTTTCAGTGTTTCTTTGGTGCCTGCTGTTTAGAATAGCTTGGAAGAGCTTCCTTTAGAAGTTGGGGTGAGGAGAATGGAGAACAAGACCACAGCTGGAAGGAAGGTGGCTGTCGGTAGGGGTGCTTTAACCTGGAGCTTTTTTTTTTTTTTATTTCTTTATGCATTTGGTACTGGGTCTCACTATGCAGCTTGGACTGGCAGTGATCCTCTTGCTTTCAGCCTCCCCCGTGCTGGGATTACAGGTGTCCACCACCACACCTAGATTTAGTGCCAGCTCAGCCTGCAATGCCCGGGAGCGAACCCTAGTCCCTGAGTTTGTCTAATCAGGCGCTTAGTCCACTGAGCTACCTTGCTGGTCCAGAGCTGCTTTTTACATGATTCTTCTTCACCTTTATTTTTTCTGAGCCTTCTCCACTGCTCCCATCAGCTCTTTCTTGTAGCTCAGGTTTTGTTCTGAGACACATTTTACAGAATGCCTTTGGCTGTTTCTTCGATGCTTATGTACAACGCATGGAGAAATCAGTGAGAGTTTGCAAAGAAAATGAGGGCCCCGGGGTCTGTGAATACGGATGACAGCTCTTCTGTGACCCATCTCTGGTGTTGGTTCAGCAGGGGGAGGGACCTGGGGGCAGCAGCACTCGTTTTGGTGGGGACCTGCAAGGGTGGGCACATTTGCACAACTGGTGGCAGTGCCTGCCTGAATGCTGGGAAAACTTGGCCCGGCCCAGGCTCCTCGGCACTGGCTGGGCCCATTGCCGACTCTGCATTTTGACCACTGGGTTTTGGCATCCGGAGTGTCGTTTGTACTTATCATTTAGCTGTTCCAAAGCCTTTTTATTGTAGGAATCGAAACAACTCATTTTTGACCTTGTAAGGCTTTGTAAGAAGACCATAAATCGCAGATCGTTCTGCACAGCAGTGCAGGGCGAAAGCAAGGGAGAATCTGTTACTTGGATGGATGGATAAACTTATCCCTGAAGGTCGTCTCTGTAGTTGGTCTTGGGTGTATATTGAACACACTCCAGAGTGTCTTGCATTGCGTGGAAAAATGCATGTGAACCCCGGGGGACTTGGAGACAGATAACTACTCGCTTTTTCACAGCATATGGTATTTTTTAAATTTTCTACCCAGAAAGGGAGGTTTAGGAGGTTTATTTAAATGCATTTAAATGTATGTACATAGCCCTCTTTTCTTATTCCAAGTCAGTTTCAGAGAGACCAGTAGAGAAGTTGGTGGCCTCTGTCACTTTGAAAAGAACCAGAAAACAAAGACCCCGCCAGGCTTCCGTAACCTCACACTTGGATGAGAGAGAGCCGAGTCAGAACAGCTCTGTCCTGGGCCAGAGTGCGATTTCATGGTAGGTTTTGAGTGGCAGGTGTGTTTGTGCTCTCGACAGCAGCTGGTCCTTTCATGACCCTCTGGACCATACTTACGTTGCTGGGGAGGAAGCTTCCTCAGACGAGGGCGGTGAAGCTGCTCGCCTCAGATCCCAGAAACGGAAGAATCCGAGCTGGAGCTCTGCCTCCTTTCTGCACCGTGACTACACCTTGCCGCACTCACCCTCCGCAGCCTGTGGCTCTCTCACACTCTAGAGAACCATAGAGCTGCTTGGGCGAGGCAGCCAAGCGTGGTGAAGCGTGCCGACTTTCAACCTGGCCGCTTCAGAGGTCTCTGGCTCTGCTGCTTGTTAGACATGTGTTCGTGAACATGCTCCTCACCTTCCGAGTCTCGGTGTCCTCTAGGGTTGTGACCGTGTCCGTTTCATTAGATTTTTGAGGACTGTCCAGAGCTATTTCTGGCACATGTAGACATGCAGGAGACTGCAGCTTGTAACCTTATTTTCCACGCCTTGCTGCAGTCCTGCCTATGCGAAGGCTGGCGTCACCCATCCTCTTGGATATCGATGTAGGGAGACTGGGAACAAACCCACGCCTGGCTGGACTCGGAACCATCGTCACTTCATGTAACACGCCGTCTTAGTGACTCTTCTCTCGTTGCTTAGACAAACACCCGACACTCAAAATGAGGGAAGGAAAGGTTTATTTAGCTCATGGTTACTGGAGGTTTCAGTCCATATTCAGCTGGCTCCAAGGCAGAGTGGCACATGGCAGAGAGCAACCTTTCATGGCAGCAGCTAAGAGCAAGAGTGAAGGGAGGAGTAGAAGCAGCTAATTTCTCTTCCTACCTTACGTTGAAATGCAAATCACCTGCTCCAGGGGAGGGACAGCATCTATTTCCACAGTAATCAATTACAAATTCCAGAAGCTGCCCTATGACTGCATGAGGCTTTGGGGGGACACCTAGACACAAACCATAACACATACACTCTGTGAACAGACCACAGCTTGAGGACGTGCCTCTGGGAAGAGCGTGCCTATGGGTTTGATAACTTGTGCACTTAATAATTGGCCCTTTCGCCCAAGCAGTATGGCAGAGTCAGATGGATTTTACTGGAACAGAAAGAGCTGGATGTTTCCTTAGGCAGCCCTGAGCCACAGACTTCGGACTTGGGAGTTACCTGCGTGCATGTGTAGTCCTTTGCACGTGGCTTCCTTTTCCTTTTACCCTCCCCTGCCCAACTGCTATGGTATGATTCATCCTACAAATATTTGACTGCCTACTGTGTTCCAGGCCCAAGGCCGAGTGCCAGAGAAAAACGTGGTTAGCAGAAGCAGACCTGGACCTTGATTTCATGGGTCTTGTGGGTTGTAGGGAAGATAGACATTGAGCAGATAAAAAGAAAATAAGAATCAGGATAAGACGATGTAGAAGATCACGGAAGCATATGCTGGAGAGGTTTGACCCAGTCTTTGAAGGTAAGGAAGGTTCCTGAAGGAGTGGCAATGGAACAGGAAGCTGAAGGAAGGCCGGGGGTGCGTGTGTGTGTGTGTGTGTGTGTGTGTGTGTGTGTGTGTGACAGGGCCCGACATCTTGTGCCGGCCCTGAGCCCTCCACCATCCCTGCTTTTCCTTGATCTTTTTGCAGGTGGGTAATACTCCTGCAGTTGGTAATTTCAAATGTATGATTTTGTTTTAAAAACGCATAGTTTTCAAGGCAAAAATAAAACTTGAAGAGTTAAACAGTATAAACTACAAGCACTTGTTTAGTGTCTGGGTGCCAGACACTGTGTACACTGTCATTTCATCATGTCAACCCTCCTGCAGGGTGAGTGTTATGATTTCTAAGTAAAGACACAGGCTCGGGGAGGCTGAGCAACTTGGTTAATGTGCAGAAGGCTGGGACTTGAACCCTTTGGCCTAGGGCCAAGCGTGCTCTTGCCTTTCTGCCTGTCCCTCAAGCACACACACTTTTGTGGCTTGACCTGGGGATCCAACCACTGTTTCTATGTCCTGTCCATGGGATAGTGCAATGTGAGCTCCAGCTCTCCCAGTTGTAGATGAACTTTTGGCGCTTGGTCTGTTTAGCAGTGGAGGGCTGTTCTCCTCATTCTGTGTGCGGTCAGTGTTGAGACTGCTTAGTAGGTCTGTCTCAGTGATTTTAAAATTGCCTTTTCAGTTCCACTCCAGAATTAATGGAAGGTAGTCTTACAGCTAGTCCCTTGAGGTGAGCATCAGTGGACTAGAGGCCACGGAGAAAAGAGGTCATTAGTGTGGGCCGGTAACTTTTAGATATGGACTTTAGTCTCTGCCTGCGCTGTGGTTTGTCAACGAATGGGCTCTGGGTGGCCGCGATCTCTGCCAGTCATTTCCCTCTCAGAGTCGCTGTCTTTTTATGTATCACATAGGATAATAATGCTGCTTGAGTTACCTCAGCATTGTTCTGAATTCCAACGAGTTATAAAACATTAAGATTCAGAGAGGGATCCTATATGTAATATATTTGAAAGCGCTTAGTAGGCCTGCGCAAATGGTGTGGTTTTGTTGGTGTACCATCGTGATTCATGGTGTTAGTAGCATAAACACACTGATTTTCAATCTTCAACTGCATCAGAATCACCTAGAGGAACTCGTGAAATGGGGATTGTTGGTCCCTCCTTCCATTTCTCTGACTGGAAGGTTTGGGGTAGAGCCAGAGGATTTATATTTCTAGTAAGTACCCCAGTGACGCCTATGTGGCTGGGCTGATGGCCATGTCTGGAGAGGCCCTGGCCCTCACCACCGCCATGTGGAACCTCTTGGTGTAGCCACAGCCTTGGCTTGACTCCTGGCGTAAGGGGAGGGTAGAACTCAGTGACCACTGGTGACCCTAGGTCGGGCTGTGCCATGTGGAGGGAGCGGAGAGGCAGTTTAGCTGCTCCTTGGATCCCTGAGCACTTAGGGTGGCTCTGACAGTGGCCATTTCCTGGGGCTTTGGTGTGTGGGCCAGAAGGTCCTTCCCGGGTGCTTCAGATTGAACCTGGATGGATCCATCCATAATGGCGAACTCTTCCATTCTCGAGGCTAACCCAGATCCATGCAACCTGAGCCTTCTCTGCTTCCTGTGAAGAGATCATCTCTTTCTTATTATCCTCCTCACTGGCAGTGAAAGGACAGTTTCCCTGTGTGGTGGGGAGTTGATCATGATATTCTGTCTCAGCCTGAGAGATTGCTTCCTAGTGCCATCAGCCATTTTTTTTTCCTTCCTTAGCCTATGTATTGTTGCATCTCTTTTCTAACTGAGATACCCAACCTTTTCGTGCATGACTCCAATTTCAGAAGATCAGCTAGAGCAGGCTAACAGCCTTTGGGACCCTGGGGGCTTGTTAAAAATGTCGACTCCCTGGTCATACTGTACACTGAACAGTTTTTATTTTCTGGTACCAGGAGTTGAACTCAGGACTTCACGCTTGCTAGGCAGGCACTGTGTTACTGAGCTATGTCCCTGACTCTACGCTAAACATTTTTGACTTCTGAAGTCTGGAGAGATCCCAGGAATTCTGATGTAGGTGTCAGAGAACTATGCTTAGGAAAGCAACTGAAGAGGCTTTCGCTGCTGACGTGTGGTTGACATGTTTTGCTCCAGCCATCCAGAGCTCCTGCTTAGCATCTGTCTTCCTTAGAGTCTGTGTCTGAGAGCCCATGCTCCATCCTGAGGTACAGGAAGGCCTGGACTGCACAGTGAAAGAGGTTTGCTCAGTGGTTGCTTTTTTGCTCAGTCAGCTTTAGGCTTTCCTTTGTTACCTCTGAAGAGATCGTTTAACATTTGCAGTGTTTCCCATCAATGTTTTATTTATATAAACTCTACTTTTGCTGTAGGATCTAGCATGAATACAAAGTCGAAGTGATCTTTGTATTCTATGCTTGATTCATTTTCACAACTCGTTGGTGAATGACAGTGTTTCTGGGGGGTGGGGTTTGTTCAGCGTTGTGTGAGTCTGTTTCATGTCCAACAGGCTGGGCATGTTAGTGTCTCATTATAACCGTCATGGAGGTTACAGAAGCTGCATATTATATGAACAAGGAAGTGTTGCTTGGCTCACCATGATGCTTCTGGGGTATTTTTCCCTGTATGGGTCTCGAAGCCAGGGATCTACTAGAACTAGCTCGGTCCCACATATCGCAAGATGAAAGATATTTTAAGCGTAGACTGTTGAGTATCAGTGCATTAGTGGTTCTTCTAGGGCACCCCAGCCAACTCTAGGCCCCAGGAAAATCTGGAGGCTTTAATCAAAAGTAGATCAGCATAGGAAGGGAGCTGGGCAGTTCGCTGCTCAACTGCATCACTGGGTGGCACAGATTCTTTCTGGCTGTGACAGTGTGAGCTGATCATCAACCATGGCAGCAGATGACCCGTGGGGCCACTTCAGTGGTGTATGTGTAGGTCTGTGTGCTGAGAGAAAGAGAACAGAGATTCTGACTCCAAATGGCATTCTTGCTCTGTCTCCCAAGGATGGAGTTCTCCACTTTAAATGTTTCTTTTTTCCTTTTTGTGCACCATGTCAGTGTTCAAGATTGTGTTTTTTTTAAAAAAAAAGTTGCAAAAACAATCCAAGAACCCAGTATTCAAAAGGGCCTGGGCAGACTCTCTGCGTATTTTGCAGCTGCCTTTTTCTAGCCTTGGCTGCTGGGTGCCAGGTCCAGCCAGCCAGCTTGCCGTTTGCTGTGCCCGTTCTTTGCCCTCGGTCTAGCGGAGCTTCTCAGGCAGTTCTGGTCTTTTCTCATTTTCATGGCTGTCTGCTTTTGGGCAGCTCTTGTTAGAGTGAGGACAGGGAAGCAATTCAGCAGAGCCCCACCCCCGCGGCGAGAGTCCTTCCAAATGGTATTATCTGGCGCTCAGATGTCCTGCAGCTAGCTCGTTGGTGTCCCGGGTGTCCCCAAATGCATTTGATTTTCTCTCTCTGCCCTTTAGTGCAGTGGCAGAGATCCTGGCTTTCCTTTGCTCTCTGCTTGGCAACAGGGGGGGTGGCCATGAGACCGAGAAGGACTTTCAGGTTCCACAATGGATGGAACCATTTAAGGATGGGCAGACGGCTGAGGAAAGGGGTGTTGCCCAGATTGCATTTTAAAATGGGTTGGGACTCACACTGGCAGTGAAAACAGTACCAAAAATCTTCAAAATCAGCAGTGCTTCTTCCTGGTAAACTGAAGGGCGTGGCAGCTGCGCCTCCCTCACGGGCGTTTGGCCAGCTGCTGCTCTGGACCTTGGGTCCCTCTCGGTGGCAGCTGGCTGAAGCCAGAGCTGGCCTTCTGACTCTTGGCTGATGGAGCAGGGTGTTTCAGTGTCCTTCCAACCCACACCAGTGCAAGATGCAGTTGTATTTAACTGTAGCATCTTCCTCCCCGTTCAGAGTCACGTGGACCCTGTGCTGTGGCCCCGTGTCCTTGCTCAGGTGTCCCTGGGATAAGCGCTGGCACAGGCAGAGGAGCTGGCCTCCTGGGGCCAGGGTGAGCTGTGGTGTTTCTTTCTGTCAGAATCCTCACTCTCTTAGTCACCCCATAAACTCCGTTCCACACGAGAATGTGTTTATTTCAGAGAATCAGCCCACACACAGGTTTGAAGCAAACCCAGAAGGAACATTGGCCCCTGTATGAAAACTCTTCTCCTTTTCCTGATCTTTGGGAACTGGTTCACCCCCTTACTTCACCCCGGTTGCCTACATCCATTGCAGAAAACATCGCTTGGAAATGTACTGGTTCACCTCTCTGAACTGAGCTATTCCCTGATTTCTTGAGGCAACGCTGGGGGACAGTTGTGCTGCCTCTTTTGTGGTCCTGGGTTTTCTTTCATTTGTCTTTACAAGAAAACGACTTAGGAGCTGTTCCCAGGAGGAGGGCAGCAGCTTGCTCTGGCGTAGCTTTCCTCAGCGTGAGCCATGTTGAAGCAGTCGCAGTCTCTTCTGGACACGGGCTGGGCAGCGCTGAGGATGCTGCAGCACGCAGCCCGAGGTCATCGGCGCCTCGGGCCAGGGGTTTCCCCAGGGGCCGGTGGCTGTGGCAGGACCGGGAGCCTTGGTGCTAAGGCTACAGAGAGAGTCCGCGCTGGATGAATTACCGGGTGGGATTTTTGTCCTCTAGTGGGAGGCCTCTTGTGGCAGACCTGGGATCATGCCTGGGCCTGGTCAGTGTCGTTTTTCATGAGTTAGCTTGGAGTTCTGCGGGCTGCCACGTGAGGTGCATAGATCTCTCAGAGGTGGGAGAAAGAGCTAATATTCACAGAGTGCTTAGGGCCTAAAAAGCGTGTGTAAGACCTGCATAGCAGCTAGGTCACAAAATAGTGTTACACAAATAGGGTTGGGGTCACATGATTTTAAAGGAGGCTGTTATGAGTAAAAGACTCAGGCCTTGGCAGCCTCTTCTCGAGACTAAGGCAGCTCACAAGCAATGAGGCGCAGGGCATTCTCTTGATGCGCGCCCTGGTGGCTCGGGGGTGTCTTCTTGGGTTGCTGACTTCTCCACAGAGCGTGTTTCGAGGCTGGTGACTGAAGAACAAAGTTGGTTTCCTTGGCTCTCAGTCAGGCCTTCTCCCTGGCGTCGCCCCTTCCAGAAAGCTCTCCACGGAGAGCCTCTTCCAGTCTGCATGGCTTCTCCAAGCAGGGATTAAGGTTCTTTTTTTTTTCTGAGGGTTTCCTGCTCAGGTCCTGGTTCCAAGGAATGTAGCCGCCTTTGATGTGAAAAACCCAAACTGAAACCAAGCAAAAAACAAGGGCTCAGGACGGGGTGCATTAGAAGATGGCTAAGAGAAACGCTCTTTATTCCACCTTTACGCTTAAGGACAGGAAACTTTTAATTCTATTCTGAAGACATGAAAAGTGATGATCTTAATCCCAAATCACATCAGATTAGAATGGCAGGCCAGAGGTACCCATGGGAGGAAAAGAGGATGGAGTGGAGGGGGCCTGGAAGGCAAGCCAGGGACAGGTAGGGCAGGCAAGGGACAGAGCAGACAGGGACCTGCACGGAGAGACAGGGAAAGTTCAGAGAAGGTTCTGGAGCAGAGACAGGTTCAGAAAACAATGCAACTGGAGGTGACTCTGGCCTGTAATAAACTATTTCCACCCACGGCTGCAGCTTATGTCTGAGAATTCTGAAAAATCACATCATCATTTTCCAAAATGGGGTTTTTAGTTTTGGTTTTGTTTTGTACATGCAAAATGCTGTATGACAACTTCATATATCTGTCCTTGTAAAATGGCTCCACGATACCGGTTAGTGGTGTAAGAAGCGAGAACTTCTGTTACTTCTTGGATATTATCAGCTATTATTAGCTGGTTTCTCCGTGTGTAAGATGAAGATTTGGTTTTCTTCCTCTTCTTTCCTCTCCTCTGTTTTTGGAGGAAGAAAACACTCCTGTGTGAAAGTCCTGGGTGTCCCTCATGGTCTGAGGCGGGCAGGTTTCTTTATGTGGAGTACCACACACAGCGTTCGGCTTTTGGTATCTTGCCAATATTACTTTTAAAGTCAGGTCCAAACTCATAGTTCTAGGTTTGTATAGTGACTTTTTTTTTTTTTTGCGGTACCAGGGATTGAACTCAGGACCTTACGCTTGCCAGGCAGGCGCTTATTCTACTGAGCTATCTCCCAGGCCCCATAGTTCTAGGTTTGAATTGGGGCACGTGCGGTCACCAGATCCAC